>CATIWQ010244917.1:0-21343 GCA_949673415.1 Euphorbia schlechtendalii | reverse complement strand
ACCAAATCATTTGACTAATGTAATAAATAAAATTTGGAAATTTATTTAATTCAGAAACATTAGAGAAGATGAGACTTAAGTCAATTTGAAATTAATAAAGATGGAAACTCAACCTATGTGATTGGAGATCCCATGAAATAGGTTCAAAGGGTAATAACGAAGTCTTTATTAGTTTTGCTAGCACAAAATACATTGTCTCAATCCTAGATGTGAGAAAGTGCTACGTTGCATAGTTAGAGGTTGAGTTAAAAGAACTCTTAATGAATTTCGTATCCCTTACGAGTGGTGTATAAAGTACAATATACACTTGATGAAATCACCTATATGAGTGTGAAGTGGGGCTGCTTCTACGAGATATTGGCAATATCTACTAGAACACTTATGAAAGACTAAGCAGTCGCATGACATATTCGCGCAAAATCGCGTTGAACAGAAATGTACCTTGGTAAAGTGCAATATGGTAAAATCCCTATTTCACAGTAGCGCTTATTTGGTTCAAGTAATTATACGTGTCACCAAATATTCCGTTGATTAAATTTAATCTATCATGTATTGGTTCAAGTCCACAAGACTCCAACACCATGCAAAATATGTCAAATCAGAGATATCTAGAAAAATTGTTTTATCAAAAGTTCTTTTGAAATAAGTGGGGGATTGTTGGAAATTTGTGCTAAATTATTTCAAAAGAAATAATTTATGTGTTACAAATTTAAATTAAATTTGCTTTTTATATTTGAACGTTTATATTAAATCTGTATAATATATTTATAAAAGACGTAATAGTTGAGTTTTGGTTTAAAACCAGCAACTAATGTCATTATTTGTTATTAAAAGCCATTAACTTATGTTTTAAATCCAAAATCAATTTTGTTTAAGTTACAAACTTTTATTATTTTGTAACGGTACTGTTTATTGGCTTTGAAGAGTCTCTTAATTACATTTGAATGACCTTTTTGTTACCTCCATAAAAAGATTTTCATCGGTAATATAAGGGAGTGAATTAACTAATATACATGCTAATTTTTTGTGGCTCTTAGATATATGCTGAGTGTGGTAAATAAATATGAGAGCACTCCTTTGGTTTCGAAGATATTGTTTTGTTTTGTTATTCTTCAATTCCTAATTTTCTGGATATGATATTGCATCTCTGTTCATTTTTCCACTTTCAAGTCAAGAGTGAAGAAGTTGTTTAATCCTGGGAGGAATTACAAAGTATCTTTAAGGACAGTGCCTAACATGACCCAACTTATTGGGTGTTCAAGTTTCTTGAACTTATTTCACCATTTTCATTATTGTGTTTATATATAATTTCTATTGATCAATTTGTTGTTTGATTGAAAGAAAAGTCTGGAAAACTCAACGAGATAAATAAGACCACAAGTTTGGCACCACCACATCCAAGAGATGAAAACCAAGATCGAAGATATAATTATTTATTTTATTTTTTGCCATTGTTTTTTCCAACAAGCACGAGTGGGACTACGCAAGTGTGGAACTTGCAACAAGCACGCATGTGGGCTAAGGCAGCATTATGCAAGCAATGTTGTGCTAGAGCCTGCAGGCCACGCATGCGGGTTCCTTGGTAGCCCACTAGTCTCGCATGCGGGCTGCGTGAATCAACCCAAAGGCCGCCTGTGTGGGATGCGCAAAGTAATCAGCTAGGCCGTGTAAGTGGGATGCAAGAAGCAGCTCACTGGTCTTGCAAAGCATGATAGTGTGTGGGCTACAACTTGCATGTTTTGCTAATGGGTTGTGCAGGCCCATGCACATGCAGCAAGCCCGCGCATGTGGCTATCTTGCATAGGTAGTGTACTACTTGCACAATGAGTCTATTAGCCAAGTAGACTCCCAATTCGATTCACATTCTGATTTAATGGTATTTTACATTATTCCCCTTGTTTTTCTTATTTTAATTTGATTTGGATTAGACTAAAATTTCAATATATTGCTTCCATATTCCTATAAATAGAGATCAAATTCTCTCTTCTATTCTTTCTTTTTTTCTTTCAGAGGCTCGAGTAATCATTTTCTCTAGAAATTTTACCTCCTAAGAAAAGTAAAGGATTAAAAGAATTCTTCCAATTATATTTTTTTAACAAGGTTTAGAAGCCTTCTAATAATTACTGGTTTTTCCCTTCTAAAGGGTTTTAGTCGGTAGTGCTCATGTGTATTTTTTATAAATGGTCTTTTACACTTGAAGTATCTGCATGTTCTAGAGTGGTCACTCTACCAATATTGGGAAAACAATTATGTGGACTATTTATAGATGGTCTTTTACACTTGAAGCATCTGCACATTCTAGAGTGGTCACTCTACCAATATTGGGACAACTATTAATTGGTAATGCACTTAACAATAACTAGGTCTTTTTAATAAGTGTTTATGAACTAAATATAATTATCAATTAGTGATGTATGTTAATCATGCCATGCTTAGGAGATCCTATGTAGTAGATTAAAATTTTAAAATCATGCAATGCTTGTTATGCATGTTCAAACCTTATATGAAACCTAATAGTGGTATCAGCGCTTGCCTAATGCGATTGTGTGATTGACTATAAGCATGTTAGATCTATATTATCTATGAAATATTTTTGTGTATGTTATACCATTCTTAGGAATTTATATCTCGCAATAGAAAATGTGTTATAACCATTGGTTAATCAAGATAGTAACTGAACATGCAATCATTACAAGGCGGAAATTCAAAACTTAAAATTAACCTATAGATCTCTTAAGCATGCCATGATTGATATAAATTAAGTTAAAACGTTCCATAGATGCTTTTAGGTTTATAAAACATATAAAAGAAACCTAGCATCTAAAGATTGAAGCATTACTAGTTGATGCGTGCTTTCTCTCTTTTGGTATCGATGTCACCTTTGAGTAATTTGGCAGCACTTCATTAGCACGAACTTCCAAACTAGAAGAGCCTCTAAGATTAATCCACATGGATCTTCACCAACCAAAACCTCTTTGAGGTAGAACTTGTGAAGTATCTCGAAGACCAGCCCGAAAATAAACTAAGAAGGCTCACTTTAGAAAGAGCCTTCAAAAGAACTCTTTAATTATTTAGAGAAACTCGTGAAGTATCTCGCATAATAAAAGAAGAAGGGAGAGTCGAATACAAAGATAAAATCTTAGCTTAAAGCTATTTTCAATTGTTGTTGTGTGTGTAAATAAAGAGGGGAGCTGGAGGCCTTATAGAGAAAGGGGGAGTGTTAGACTCTCCACAACTACATGGGATGGGATAAAATGCCATCCCATGTATATCAAGTCAGCCGCGTGGGTCATGGTGACCTTGGGTTATCTTTTGTGGGTTGCAAGTTAAGCCCTAACAGGCTTCCCGTGCTTTGCTTCAAACCCAAGCTTGCAGCTTGCATAAGTGCTGCCATGGGCAGTGCTTGTAGCCTACTAGCACGCTAGCATTTTACGAGCTTTTTAGCTCGCGGGGCACCAGCACGAGCCTCACTTTGAACAACCCATGTTCATTTGGGGCCCACCCGCAATGGGAAAAATTCCCTTGCTCACTTTGTGTAATTTTCCCTATTTCCTCTTTATTCCTTTTAATTATTAATTCGGTTCAAATAATTAATAATTCTTCTAATGGATTTGATAACTTATATTTTCGGCATAGACCTAGTTTACAGGTTCTTTACTTAGTCCGATAAAGACCCAAAGTGTGTGACCTCATAGGATCCCAAAGTATAGAACCGCTAGAGATCAACCTAAACTTGGCTTTGTTTGCCACTTTTCTATTGATAAGTTTAATAACTTTTACGTGAAGAGTTTGGCTAAATATCAACGGTACCAAGAACTTATTCACGTAAAGTATAGGTGTTGTTAGTACCTCTTATCAAATAGAAAAATGATGATAATTGCAAGTATACGGTTGCGATGTAGTTTTAAAAGATATCGATCTCACAGGGAAGGACTAGCTCTAAATATCAAATAGGGAAAAAGGATAAAGAAAATAATATGTATTGATATTTTTGGATAGGAGGGTTAGAATGAAGAATGAGTAAATATAGGTATGAAAGATTAGAGAATCTAAATATATAGATTTTTCCTACGAAATAAGGAAAGTAGAGAAAGCATGCAAGTTCAACAAAGATATTACGATTCACTAAACTAATCAAATAGACTCGGTTCTAAACAATCAGATGTTTAATTATTCATCGCAGACCAACACATGAAATGACTTTTCTAAATCTAGCGCAAACGAAATAAGACAATTATATAAACCTAGACAACATCAATACTATGCTAAGTACGGGTCGCTCTCACATAGCCACATTTAGCAAGTTACCATTCCAAAAATGTTGGCTTACTAAACAGCGTTATATCACAGATCCAGTGACTATACACGATATTGTTAACCCTGAAACTACTCTTAAAATTAACTCCAACACATATAACTTGATTAATATAAATGACTTAGCACGAATTACGCATTATGACACATAGACATATCATAAACTTCGAAATAGAAAGTATAAGTAGAAAGTAAAGCAAAGTTTTTAGGTATGCAAGTGTAAGCTAAAGTTGATCAAATCGTATCCACTCTTTAATGGGAGTCATAAATTCTCGCAATTCCTATGTCTGCTTTGAATTCGGTCTCGGCTCGTACGGAACCTCCTCTAGGATGCTATTCTTTGCGAATATCGAACAAACAAATATTGAAGAACGAAAACTTTTATTGATAAGTGATTTGCAAGTACACTTATACAACAATCACTCGAGAATATAGAGAAATCTAGTGATCGAAACAAGGATTCGAATCACTAAAATATTTTCTTGCTAACACTTAAGAATGTAGCGACTCTATCTACACACACACACACTATATCTCTCTCTCACTTTTCCACTCTATGCCACACTAATTAACTGCACTTCTTGAAAGCACGAAATTGAAGAGGATTGGAGCCTTATTTATAGAGTTTGAAGGGCTACGTCTATCCAAACGAAGGGTTGTATTCATTGGTGAAAGATTGCATCTCTCCATTGTGATTGGTTGAGAAGCTTTGATATAATCCAAAATGGATAAGCACATTTTCATGATTGGTTGACTCCTGATAGGTGTCTGTTCTTTGGTAGTTGATGGTGGTTGATGGTGGTTGATCATGCTTATCTGGTGGTTGTTAGTTAAAAAGATACCGTGAATGATTATCGCGACCGTGAATTGAGTTTTACTCAGAATTCTTCTTATAACTTCACCGATCTTTGACAGCTTTGATCCTAAGCCAAATCTTTAAGTTCCACGCATCTTTTTGCACCTTTTCACTCTTTTTTCATAGAATTCCACTTTAGTTCATTTTACTCCCAAAATTTGCCTAGTATCTGCATTTGCATCAAAAACAACTACATACCACGTGAAATCTTTTATATGAAGCATAAAAATGACTAAAACTACAGTGTTTATTGTATAAAATTAATGTGATAATAAGTGTAATTAGACACTTATCAAGAAACTACAAGGATAGTCTTGATCTGAATTCGAGCTAGAGTCGGTGTACGGAACTCCTTCCTATGAGCCATGACTAGTGATAGACGGATCAGCCGGCTAGAAGCCCTGTTCCAAGTTTTCTGATAAAGTGGCTTTTTCCTAGCTAACACGCACAAGGAGATTGTTACGGAATGTATGTAAAATCATGATGCGTTAGATGTTTAATGTTATGGCTGCGGAAAAGGGTTAGCATGCCATGATGTAAGATAAAATTACAAAAAAATAGAACAGAATCATTAGTCCATGAAGGTCCACTGGTTTTGAGATCCATATCCTATCCTTGGGACAACGTAAAGTGGAATGATGCAATGAAGTGGCCTAATTACCCGTGTGGTGATAGGTCAAAGGTTCGAGAGCTAATCTCTTTATGTGTGAGTAGGCTGTGTGACGTACTCTAGTGTAAGGTATCCTCTAAATGTATGGAGAAAAAATACCGTAAGTAACACATAAATGAATGTTTTGGTCATTTTGCCCCTATTGGGCCAAAGTCTTAGATGTCAGTAGACATCATCACTAAAGGTATGTAGTGATGCGTGAGCAAAAGTTCACACTACGAGGGCTTGGGTTAGGACATCAACTAGGATATCCTTTGTGTTCACATTTACCTAAGGTAGGCTTTTGGTGTATACGGGATGCCCCAAAAGGGTGGTAATTCGGATGGCAAATGGGCATCGTGCTGGGTAAGTTCATCTTATGCAAAAATGTGGGTAAGTGATGCAACATGACTCTAGTTGGATTCAGGTCATCCTAGGGTGACACGATCTCGAGTGTCTACTAAGTTCCTACATATGAGTGACATCAAACCATGTTTAGTGCATTTAAGTGTCTACATGAAAATTTGTGGTTAGCATGGCAAATTTGTACAATGCATGATGAATCAGAAAGTGGTAAACACTTAGCACATAGCACACAATATCTTTCTTCCAACAATACAACTCCCGCGTGTAGGGTTTTTGGCTAGACTCTATCCTAAGTTTGGTTCATCTTAGTACCGCGAGGATGCTAAAGAGCGCACCTGCAGGAAAATATAATGCATGATCGTATGTTTGGGTAACACCTTAGGGAAAATGCCTACAGCTTATTTACATGAGGGTTTATAAATGGGTTGCTGATGTAGAGGGTTCTTGTTGCACTGAAATACACTCCAAGCCTCTCCCCAAATAGGTTCTAACGAGGGAGGTACATGCAATATGGCAACAAGTGCTCCACTCGCTCAAGTACTATCTTTTCTCAAGGAAGCAGATTAGTATAAGAGAAAGCTTCGCGGTAATAGGGGTACCTTAGACTTATGGGCTAATACCTTCTACTACAAATGCGTTATTATGAATATGTCAAAATTAAGAGAAAACAGAATAATGTGATCAATAATTTTTGGCACTTATCCAAAATTTAAAACCTTTGAAAAAAAACAAGTTTTAGAAAAATCCCTAGCGAAGTCGCCACTATGAGCGGGTGACACGAAGGAGTGGGCCGAGAGCGCACGAAGATGAGAGGCATGGTCCACCAGGGTGTTTGGAAAAGGAAAGGTGTACCGGGTCGAGGACCCGGAAAAGGGGTTGAAAAGAGAGAGAGAAAATGTTTTAGATCGGTTTGAACCCGAATTCACCGTCTCTTGGTGTGGAGTCGCCACCTGGATTAGCTCTTTTCAAGAATTAGAGTCTTGTGAGGCTTAACATCCAGGGGATGGCCCACTAAGACACAGAGATTCAAGTCTGGGATAAGTTGCTTATTTCTCATTGGATCAAATTAAATTACATCTACAAAAAACCGTATTCTCTTAATTGTGCATATTGCACTTAGGTCATTTTTTATTTTAAATGTATGATTCACGTATTGTAAAATAAACCATTAACAAAGCAGAATAATAAACCATCCACAAAGTAGCAAATAATTGCAGAAAATAAATGTGAAAAATAAAAATTACAAGGCTTCCAAAAATCGGGGGATGCAACAGCTCGCTAACCTATTAATTACATTTTCCAAAACATGAAATTGCGATACCCAAAGGAAAATTAAAATCCTAAACATACATCTAATCCTAATCTACCTGCATCCACAGAGGTTAGCATAGGGGATAGCACGTATGTTCAATTTTGAATTTAGCGAGGCCCGTATAGCCTAAAAAAATCAATCGCGATATTGTGTTTGTTATTTAAATAAAATCATCCATTTTATTAGCACATTGGTTGGTCATTTTAATTAATGAAATTTTTCGCATGGTAAATTGGTGAGGGCTGTTATCCGGGAATATGTTTTATTCCTTTCGTGTGGGTGTTCTAACATACATATTCTTTTAATAAAGAAAAATAGATGAAGAAGAATTACAATAATTGAAATAAAATAAAAGTAATTAAAATCCTAGGTTCATAGATGAAATCAGAAGAAGAAATTAAACACTAAAAGCACGAGAATTGCAGTTCTAGGAACTCAAAGGCTTACCCTTACGGAATGAATCCACTTCGAAGATATCTTATTAGCCGTTGAAAATCCTCCTTGTCCTTTAAGTTTCGGTAAAAAAATTATGTTGGAAGTATAAAAAAAGTTTATCTTGTTCTTAGAAATTAAAGTTGTTCTAAAGCTATATTTTATCTGATAATTTTTGGGATCCGGATTATCGAAAAAGATTCGACTATTTATAGGAAAATCCTAAAAATCCAAAAAAGGTAAGTTTTTCCAACGAGGGGCCTCGCCGGAGAAAAGTCTGGCGAGGCTCCTCACCATGTCCTTAGCGTTTGGCGAGGCAGCCTCGCCAAGCCGATCCGGGATTAAAACCCCTGGGTTTTCATTTTTGAATTTTTCTTGTATTTCCATATTTTTCATTTAATTAATTAATTTCTGAATAAAATTAAATAATTTTATTAAAAACGTCCTTTTGAATTAGAGACGAGGAGGATTCCCATTCGGATACGTCAGGATACTTAAAAATTGAGTGATTCAAGGATAAAATCTCAAAAAAATCATCATCATTGAACGCGCGAGCTGGTACAAAATCCCGTGCTCACACATTCCTTACAAAAATTACCACGGGCACTTTGATTCGTTATACCATAGATAATTATGATTTAATGATTGTGCTCTTTAATTAAGTGAAGTTCGGGATGACCCTTAATTAAAGCTTTTACCCGTATGATAAAACATTGCTAATTTTATATGATAATCACCTAGACTAAGTTTGAGCAAAACCTTAATCTAGTTATCACATCATTTTCTATAATAGGAATTGAAACATAAGTCATGAATAGCATACTTTAATCAATTCATAGAAAATTACATTTTATTATATTACAATTAATCATGCATAGTATAAGGCAAGCTTTGATACCACTGTTGGTTAATCAAGACGGTAATTGAACATGCATAGGTTGCAAGGCGGAAATCAAAAACTTAAAATTAACTTAAGGATCTCATAAGCATGCCATGATTGATATAATCTAGGTTAAAACATTCCATAGATGCCTTTAGATTTATAAAACATATAAAAGAAACTTAGCATCTAAAGATTAAAGCATTACCAGTTTATGCATGCTTGATCTCTCTTTTGGTAGCGGCGTTCCCTTTGAGTAATTCCGATGGCACAAGCTTCCAAACTAGGAGAGCCTCTATGACTTGATCCAAACGGATCTTCACCGATGAAAACCTCGGAGAGGTACAACCCTTCGATTAATACCAATTGCTAGACTACTTGTAAATCAACCCAAAAAACCAAAACCAAAAGCTCACTTAAACTTAGAGCCTTATAAAAGAACTCTTCAATTTGTTTGGAGAATCTCACACAACAAAAGAAGAGGAGAAAGAAATCAGAGAGAAAACAAGCTTAAAGCTTTTTGGTGTATGTGAATTAATGAGGCTTTGAAGCCTATATATAGGGAGGGGGAGTGATAGACTCCCCTAAAACTCTATGTATAGCGGGCCAACTATGCGAGTATGGATACCCGCGGGTTAACCCGTGAGTGCCACAAGGCAAGCCCGTAAGCCCAACTTGCAGGCTTGTGAACAACCCATGTTACGTGCAGGCCAGGCAAGAACTGCCTTGCAGCAGCACTTGTGGCCTACAACCCACTAGCGTGCTCGCAGGGTAGCCGGGCAGTCTAACCTTTGAACAACCTGTGTTCGGTTTGAGGCCCACTCACAATGGGAAAAATCCCTTGCTCGCTTCGTGCAACCTTCTCCTTATATTTACATTATATTTGTTAATTATTAATTAATAATTCATCTCACTGATTTCATGACTTGCATTTTCGGTACAGACCCAATCAATAGATTCTTTACATGGTCTAATAAAGACCCAAAGTGTGTGACCTCATAGGATCCCAAAGTATAGAGCTGCTAGAGATTAACCTAAACTTGGCTTCATACCCAGGAACCTTTAGTCTTAGTGTTCTAAACCGTTATGGAACTCGATAGCTCTAGATGATCAAATAGGCTTTCTTGTAAAGGCGTATGATCCCCCGATACTTGGAACATCACGTGCCGGTAACTTGATCCGATTCTGCAGTAGTAAATAGTACAATACACTCCTTCCATCAGGTTAACTACCATCTAATTTATTGAGCTCGGATTAAGTGTCAGCTCATGTAATAGCCTTAGCTATCCTGGAATTAGACTTGTTCATGAAGAACACCACTCAGCAATTTAATATCTTGATTGACTAGAAACCCGTTCCATCAAATATATACTCTTATTAGAGTTTATGAGTGTGTCGCTTCAACAAGGGGCCCTAAGGTACATCTCCATTATATTATTATACCAGGAAAGATGGATCCCATCTTGACTACACAACTTACCAACTTGTGATCATTGGTATACCCGTAATCACCTCGTGTCATCCTAATCACCAGGGAATGAATAAGCATGACCTAAAGTATAGCAACTCCTATAAAAGGTAACTGGTATCTCAGGTCTGAGGATACTCATACAGCTACTACAATAAGATATGACACCAACACATGAATATAGTTATTTCTGAGTGTCTATCTTATGGCGGTCTCTAATGTATTACCCGAATACATTCATATGTTAACTCAAGGTACCACCTTCAGCTCGTGAGATCGGTCGCTTGGAACTAATCCAAGGAGTAAGCCTACACATGCTAGTCTATCCGCTCCATTGATGGCCAGTCTCAATGGAACTACGACTAGGGATATTTAGACTATTCATAGTAACACGTATGTGCATTTCTCACTCCACATAGCTCCCAGCATGTCCTTGCACTTTTACGCTATGAATTAGCCACGGACTTTGTTTTCATCAATGCGCATATACATATCCAATCATATTTGATACTAGTGAGATACAATAAAAAGAAGCATTGATAAGTAACAAAGATGCCTTTGATTATTATAAATAATTCAATATAGATAATAAAGACATATCACCCTAATTGCCTCTAGGGCATAGATTATGTCTAACAAAGTACTTTAGAAGGACTAAGGATATGTTTTTAGTTTATGGAGTAGGTGATCTCTCTTGAACGATACACTGAAGCGAGTTTTCAGTCTAACATGGATGATTACAAGTCCTAGTCAGGTTATGTGTTTATGTAAAATGGAGGGGCAGTTATCTAGAAAAGTTTCAAACAAGATGTGACCTTCGATATAAACACTGAATTTGAGTATATAGCTGGTTCTAAAGCAACTAAGCAAGTTATCCAACTTAAGGGATTTATTGTTGATCTCGGTGTGGTGTCTAGAATTGTAAATCCAATGGTGGTCGATTACAATGACAATGGGGCTATTGCTCAGGCAAAGGAACCATGATCTCATCAAAGAAATGGACACATACTTAGAAAGTACCATCTCATTCATGAGATAGTAGCTAGAAAGGATATAAGCTTAAATACATCCCTACCGATTAGAATATATTGGATGGGTTATTGAAGCCATTGACTTAGGTTAAGCATGACCAGCATGTTGATGAGTATGGCATGAAGCACATGGGCAATTTGCTCTAGTGCAAGTGGGTGATTGTTAGACATGATGTATATCCTATAGGAAATTAGGGTGATATATCTTTATCAGTTATAATGTACAAACAGTTTTCAGATTATTGTTATCAATAATAAAGGCATCTTTATTATTTATCAATGTTTATTTATATTATGTATCTAGCTGGTATCATATACATGTGCTATTATATATGCTCATTGATAAGACAAAGACCATGACTATTTCATAGTGTGAAAGTGCGAGGACATAGTGGGAGCTATGTGGTGTGGAAACTACGCATACGTATTACTATGAATAGTCTAAATATCCCTAGTAATAGTTTCATTAAGACTAGACATCAATGAAGCGGACAGACTAGCATGAGTAGGCTTACTCCTTGGATTAAATCCAAGCAATCGATCTCACGAGCTGAAGGTGGTACCTTGAGTTAACACATGAATGTATTCAGGTAATACATTAGAGACCGCTGTAAGACAAATACTCGAAAATAACTATATCCATGTGTTGGTGTCATATCTTATGCAGTAGCAGTACAAGTATCCTCAAACCTTACATATTGGTTACCTTGTGTAAGAGTTTCTATACTTAGGGTCATACTTATTCATACCCTGGTGATCAGGATGATACTGGTGATTACAGGTATAGTGATGATCACTCATTGGTAAGCCGAGTGATATAATGGGAGTTGTACCTTAAGGCCTCTTGTTGAAGTGATATAATGGGAGTTGTACCTTAAGGCTTCTTGTTGAAGTGACACACTCATAAACTTTTGATCAAAGTATAAGATTGATAGAATGGGTTTCTAGTCAATCTTGATACATTATGGCGAGTGCTGTTCTTCATGAACAAGTCTAACTCCAGGGAAGCTACGACTATTACATGAGCTAACACTTAATCCTAGCTCAATAAACTAGATGGTACTTAACTTGATGGAAGGAGTGTATTGTATTGGTTACTATTGCAGAACCGGATCAAGTCATAAGTAAATAATGTTCTGAGTATTAGGGGATCATAAGCCTTTGCTAGAAATCCCGTTTAATTATCTAGAGTTATCAAGTTCCATATCAGTCTTAAACATTGAGCTTAAAGGTTCCAGGATGGGAAGCCAAGTTTACATTAACCTCTCGTGGTCTATACTTCGAGATCGTATGAGGTCTCATAGTTTGGTTCTTTACCGGACTAAGTAAGAACTTATAGATTGTGTTCCGAGAATATTAAGAAAGCCATAATCGTTGGATGAAGTATTAATTAATTGGACCAAATAATAATTAATGGTTTTAAGGAGGGGTTTTGGAAAAATTGCACAAGGGCGAGTGAGGGATTTTTTCTCATTCCGAGTGAGCCCCTCGAACATAGGATGTTCGTGGGTAGGGCCCGCTCGACTACCTTGCGAGTAAATTAGCTTCCGATCTACTAGTATGCACTGACACAAGGCCAGTGCATGTTGGTGGGATGCAGGCCCTCAAGCCCTACTGAGTAGTGCTTGCGTGGGCATGTAAAGCAGGCCCACCAACTACAACTAGCCCTAATGCCTTGTGGAAACTGCACAGCCCGCATATATGGGCTATGTGCGCAGGTATACCCATGTGAAGCTAGAGCTCTACATGATAACCTACGTGTGGGATGGGAACATTAGTTTTTTAGGGGAGATTTTTGCTCCCTTCTCATGATAAATAGCGGTCCACCCTCTCCTTTCAATTCACTTCTACTCAACCTTTCCTTTTGAGTTTTGACATCTTTCTTCGCGAGCTTTTGCGAGATCCTCCTCAAGGTATTCCGCACTCGCAAGAATTCTTTTGATGGCTCATTCATATTTTTGAAAGTGCCTTCTAAGTTTTATTTATAGGTTGGTTTTCAAGTGGTCTAGTAGCTACTATTAACCAACAAGTTCTTCCTCTACGAGAGGTTTTGGTCGGTCGAGATCCATGTGGATCAATCATAGAGGCTGTCCTATTTTGGAGGCTAGTGCTAATAGAGTGCTATCCAATTGTTCTAATGGAGCATCACACTAAAGGGAAAGGCACGCGCATCAACTACAATGCTCTTAACTTATATGCTAGGTTTCTTTTATTAAGTTTTATAAACCTGTGAGCATCTATGGAACTTTTCAACTTAGATTATATTAATCATGGCATGCTTGGGAGTTCCTTTAGGGTTAATTTTAAGTTTTGAAATTCCACCATCAAAGTTAGCATGTTCAATTATTGCCTTATTAACATTCAATGCCCGAATTCACCAATTCTACCTTGCTTTCGAATTGGGGTAGGAGGTTAGATGTGGTACTCAGCTTCAAAGTAGGGGCATGGATATTTTTCTCTCAACCAACTTCTGAATGCTCTGTAGGGGAGCCTCACAATTGTTGGTATGGTATCCCTAGGCCACATGATACAAGTAGAATGAATTCCATTCGTTCACCTTTGGAGTTGAAAAGGGCTTAAGATTATCGATAAGTTTGAGATCCCGTAGCTTGGTAAAGAACTGCATCAAATTCAAGAAATAGGGAGAAATTCCATGGTGGTTATCTATGGTAGGCTAGATTATAAAGACTTCAATGGGTTGCATGACTTGGATTGCAATTTGAGAGCTAGATTGCATGGGTTTTGCGAGTGCAAGAGTGGCAAGAATACCTCATTTGACTTTCTGTGCAAGGTTTTTTGTTTACTAGTCCCAACCACATACTCTAATTTGTGAATCCTCTTAAGCTTCTTAGCCTTCACATGGACCTCATTATAACCCGAGAATTCATCTGCTCCCATTGGCATCTTATAAAATGGCACTACACCATCTAGCAATTTAACTATCAACTCGAAAATGCTTAGATGATCCTTGAGTAAGACCTACACAGCCATCCACCTACAATAATAGGCTTTGAAAGTTTCTACGAATTTCTACGAGTCTAGGCTTCATTTGGCTATTAAAGCCATACTACTCGATGAATGCCTCAAACAGGCGTTACCTATCACTTGCTATTTCATCGGGGAAATTTCCACTCATCGGTTGAAATGCCAAGGTGGTTATGAATATTTGGGTGAGATCTTACCACTTTCGAGCTCTCATGATTGTTTGATAGTTCTTGATATGTGAGCGAGGATCACCCACTCCATTGTAATGAACTAGCTTAGGCAGTACAAAGTTATCCGGGACCTAGTCTTCATCCCGAGGAGTGATAACCAACTAAGGATAGCCTAATAGGCTAAGAATTTTTTCCATAATCTTACCAATTTAGGGGAAAATCTATAAGGAGCCGATCCCTCGACCCCTTCAACAAATGAATTTGAATCATGAGGCTTGATAGTGGCATGCCTATAAGTATGAGGTTGGACATGACTAGTGCCCCTAGGAGATACTAAGAATTGCGGCTAGATTTGGGGTTGTTAGAAAACCTTGAAACTGACTCCAGTTCTAAAACTGAGATACCCCTTAAATAGGAAAAGATAAAGGCTGAGATGAGAACCCTTAAGATGGTTGTGCATTAATAGATGGAAAAAGTGGCTGAGACCATATGCCAAAGAAACCAGGTGAAGAACTCATGAAAGGGCTGATATTCATTATCCTAATAGTAGATTCGGAGATTCCTTGTAAGAAAGAATTGGGCGCCTCTTGCCTAGGCTCACTATATTGGAAGGAAGAGGGATTTATCATTTATCAGCCTTGATGGCCCAAACCCTCACCCTGACCCTGAATAAAGCTACCAAAGTGCCCCGAATTGATTGCTAGATTTAATTGATTTCCATGATTCAAGAGAGAACCAAGATTTGCTTGTAGAGATGGAGCAGACCCTTGGATAGTAGTGGGATAAGTCCCATTAGTCGAAGGGATCTCAGATTTAAAAATCTGGCCTAAGTTTATATCCTCAATGAGAAGTTCCCTCATGAAAGCTTGAAGGGGTGCATGGAATTGTGAACTTGTGTGCATCCTAGTAAATGCAACATTAGAGTTCATCCCATTGTCAGGTAGAAGACCTCCCCCTTGATTGGGTTTAGTAGAATTCGATGATTGTTCATTCTCTATCAGATTAACCATGGCATTGAATTGTGAGAAATTAACTACTTGATCGAGGCTTAACACTAACCCTTCACTTATAGCAAAGAATGGAGTATCTTCTTGAATGATGCTTAATCGAATGAGATGCTCCTTAGGACGCACCCACGCTGAATGCTAAACAAGATTCGATTAGGTTATGCATGTTTTGATGTTTTATGTATTTATAATTCCTAAAGGTTTTTCAAACGCTCATGAAGCGATGAAATGTTATCCCAACCTTTAGGTGAGGAGTTCGAGAGAGATCAGTTTGATCTCTCAAGGGATGGGCTTGAATGTGTGAAGGGAAGTGTGATATTGTGCTTTTAGTATGGGTGAGGAAATGGTGGTAATTCCTTACCATAGTAACAATCTCATATTATGACAACTTGAGGTGTGTGGACCTTTATTTTCAGGTAAAATAATGTGTTATACCCTTATATTGTGTGAATTAATGAATGAAAATGATGTTCGTGTTTATTTGGAATCACCTATGTGGTGAAAATGAATGAATTGAGTATTCGACTTAATTGGGCTAGGGTTCGGATGTCGATTGGGCATTGCAAATGAGGGAATATGTCATGTTAGCGCATTCCCTAAGGTGACGCTACCTCGAGCATCTTTAAGGTTCATGAATACCGATAGGGTATTTCATGATGCTTTGGGTTTATTCGTGATGTCATGATACTTCATGAGTGCTCTTAAAACCTTAAACTAATAAAAGAATGATAAAACAAGATTGTTTTATGATTTTATGATTCCTTAAGGTTCTTTGAATCCTCATGAAGCGATGAAATGGTATCCCAACCATTGGGTATGGAGGTCGAGAAAGATCAATGTGATCTCTCCAAAGATGAGCTTGAATGGAATAAATGGAATGATCTTGTTTACCTTGAAATAAGAGGGTAAAGGGTGGTAAGCCTTACCACGATGACATCCTTATGATACGACTAAATGAGGACTTTATTTTCGGGTAAGACAATGTGTTATACTCTTGTGATAAATGAATAAATAAATGAATTGATGTTGATGTTTATAAGGTATAGCTGATGTTACGAAATGAATGATTTGAGTACTTAACTCAAATTAGGTAGAGTGTCGAATGCCTATTAAGCATCGTAAACGTTGGGATATGTCATGTTGATGCGTCCCTAAGGTGACATGACCTCGAGTGTCATTATGACTAACAAATATCATTGGGGTTTATTCGTGATGTCATGGTACTTCATGAGCGCTCTACAACCTTAAACTAATAAAAGAAAGAGTGTGTGTGTGTGTGTGTGTGTTTGTAAATTGGTGTCTGCATAAAAGAATGCGGTTAGTGTGATATAAATTATGTGAGATGTTGATTTATTTGCATATGTAAACACATAGCACGTAGCATGCATGCAATATATATTCTTCCAACAATACCCCTCTCACAGAATAAAGTGTTCGGCTTATAAATCTAAGCTTGGCTCATCTTGACACCATGAGGGTGTCAAGGAGTAAACATGCATGATGCACACAAAGATGTTTTGGTATACCTAAGGGAAGTTACTACGAGTTTGGTCACAAGGGTCGTTGACGTAGAAGGTTCTTGTTATAGTACAATTCACTCCAAGCCTCTCCACAAATAGATGTGAACGAGGGAGGTACATGCGATATGGCAACAAGTGATCCACACACTAGGTATCCTAGATCCCCATGAGGTCACAAGTGATACTTTCGTGGCTTCATGGCAAAAATAGGGCACATTAACTTTAAGCTAATCCATATAATGCATATGCTTTGGTTGAAATATTTTAAAGGTGGAAAAAAAAACTCATTTAATGACTTTTCAATAATCATCAAAGTCTTTTAAACTTGTATGTTTATAAAGAAGGACGATCCTCCACAAAGTCACCACTGTGGGCGGATAACATTTTTGGACCTCCGCAGTCACCAAGAGGAGCCGGCCCCGTGACATGGGTGATAAGTGTATAATTACACTTATTATCATATTAATTTTACACACTAAACACTATAGTTTAAGTCATTTTTATACTTCATACAAAAGATTTCATATGGTATGTAGTTGTTTTTATGCAAATGCAGATACTAGGTAAATCTTGGGAGTAAAATGATCTAAAGTGGAATCTTATGAAAAACGAGTGAAAAAGGTGCAAAAAGATGCGTGGAACTTAAATATTTAGCTTAGGATCAAAGCTGTCAAAGATCGGTGAAGTTGCAAGGAGAATTCTGAAGAAAAATGCAATTCACGGTCACGACAATCATTCGTGGTCGTGACTTGTTCTTCTTCAGAACAGAAGTCTACCAATCAAAGATTCACGGTCATGACATGCATATCGTGATCGCGACTTGGATAGTTTTATTATTTTATCTTCTTAACTACCAACCACCATATAAGCATGATCAACCGCCATCAACTACCAATGAAAAGACACTTATCAGAAGTCAACCATTCATGAAAAGGTGCCTATCCATTATGGATTAGATTGAAGCTTCTCAACTAGTCACAATGAAGTGATACAATCTTTCACCAATGGACATGACTCTTTGTATGGATAGACGCAACCCTTTGAATTCTATAAATAAGGCTCTAAACCATACAATTTCATGCATCATAGTGCAGTGATATAGAGGGAAAACATTAGAGTGCATGAGTGAAATATAGTATGTGTATAGATAGAGATTTCGCTACATTCATAAGTGTTAGCGAGAAAATGTTTAAGTGATTCGAATCCTTGTTTCGATCACTAGATTTCTCCATATTCTCGAGCGATTGTTGTATAAGTATACTTGCAAATCACTTATCAATAAAAGTTTTCATTCTTCAATATTCATTTGTTCGATATTCGCAAAGAATAGCATCCTAGCAGAGGTTTTATACGGGCCGAGACCTAATTCAAAGCAAACGCAGGAATTGCGGGAATTGACGACTCCCAATAAAGAGTGGATACGGTTTGATCAACTTTAGCTTTCACTTGCATACCTTACAACTTTGCTTTATTTTCTTCTTATACTTTCTATTTCGAAGTTTATGATATGTCTGTGTGTCATAATGCTTATTTTGTGTTAAGTCTTTTATGTTAATCAAGTTATATGCGTTGGAGTTAATTTTAAGAGGAGTTTTGGGATTAACAATATCGTGTATAATCACTGGATCTGTGATATAATACTGTTTAGTGAGCCAACATTTTTGGAACGGTAACTTGCTAAATGTGGCTATGTGAGAGCGACTCGTACTAAGCATAGTATTGACATTGTCCAGGTTTATATAATCATCTTAATTCGTTTGCGCTAGGTTTAGAAAAGTTATTTCATGTGTTTCTCTGCGGTGAATAATTGAACATCCGAGTATTTAGAACCGAGTCTGTTAGATTAGTTTAGTGAATCGTAACATCTTTGTTGAAATTGCATGCTTTCTCTGCTATCCTTGTTTCGTAGGGAAAACTTATATATTTAGATTCTCTAATCTTTCATACCTATATTTACTCATTCATCATTCTAACCCTGCTACCCAAAATATCAAATTTATTTTATTTTCTTTATTTTATCTTCCTTGTTGATCTTTAGAACTAGTCCTTCCCTGTGGGATCGATATCTTTTAAAACACATCGCAACTGTATACTTGCAATTATCATCATTTTTCTATTTTGATAAGGGGTATTGACAACAACTATATTTTACGTGAACAAGTTTTTTGCACGTTGATATATAGCTGAATCTTACAAACAAACTACTAAACTTATCAGTAGGAAAGTGGCAAACAAGTTTTTGGCGCCATTGCCGGGGAAGGCAAGTGCGTTCTAGAGATTGAATTGCCTGGGGAAGATAATTGTGTTCTAGAGATTTATTTTTTGGAAAGCAAGCAATTATATTTTATATGTTATTCAGATTTATTTTCTTTTATATTATTATTTTTATTATCTTGTTATTAACATATTTTTCTTGCTTATTCTTTGAGTTTTCTTTCTAGCGTGTGCATGCTAAGTACGCGTAGTTCGGGAGAAAGTTTGGCATCTTTTGAATCAAAAATAGAACTATTTGGTAGGGCAAGGAAATAAAAATATAGGAGACAAGAAAGAAGTATGGCTAACAATCAAGACCAAGATGAAAATTCAAATCCAAATCCAAATCAGGATCAACCTCAACCAAGGCTTATGGATTATGTTATTCTGACCATCAATGGTAAAAATCAAGGAATTGCTAGACTACCAATTGATGTGAATCATTTTGAAATAAAACTAGCATTACTTCAAATGATTAGCAACAATGTGCAATATTATGGTTTTCCCAATGAAAATCTGAATTCTCAAATTGTAAACTTCTTAGAATTTTGTGATACTTTCAGAATGCCCAATGTTCCTGAAGAAGTAGTTAAACTTCGCTTATTCCCATTCACACTCTGTGATAAAGCAAATATTTGGTTGAATTCATTACCCCCAAATTCAATCACTACCTGGAACTAATTAGCCCAAGCCTTTCTGACTATATATTTCCCTCTAGCAAAAACCGCAAGACTCATTAAATAAATCACTTCCTTTACCCAAAAAGATAGTGAATCCTTATACGAAGCCTGGGAATGTTATAGGAGCTTCAGCGAGTTTGTCCTCATCATGGTTTACCTCATAATGTTATTCTACAAACTTTCTACAATGGAATAAAATCATGCAACGAGAGGAACAATTGATGTTATGGCTGCAGGTCAAGTGGAACCCAAATCCTAACCCAAATGAAGATCCACCCCAACCAAGGCTTATGGATTATGTTATTCCGACCATCAATGGTAATAATCAAGGAATTGCTAGACCACCGATTGATGCGAATCATTTTGAAATAAAACCAGCATTACTTCAAATGATTAGCAACAATGTGCAATATTTTGGTCTACACAATGAAAATCTGAATTCTCACATTGCAAACTTTTTAGAAGTTTGTGATTCTTTCAGCATACCTAATGTTCCTGAAGAAGCAATTAAACTTCGCTTATTTCCATTTACACTCCATGATAAAGCGAAAGTTTGGTTTAATTCATTACCTCCAAATTCGATCACTACCTGGAACCAATTAGCCCAAACCTTTCTGACTAAATATTTCCCTTTAGCAAAAACTGCAAGACTCATTAAAGAAATCACTTCCTTTACCCAGAAAGATAGTGAATCCTTATACGAAGCCTGGGAACGTTATAAGGAACTTCAGCGAGTTTGTCCTCATCATGTTTTACCTCAGAATGTTATTCTGCAAACTTTCTACAATGGAATAAATCACGCCACAAGAGGAGCAATTGATGCTATGGTTGCGGGATCACTTATGAAGAAAACTAGTCAAGAAGTTTTTGAACTTTTGGATGATATGGCAAGCAACAATAGTATGTGGCCAGTGGAAAGAGCATAAGTAAGTATTACTAATTCTACTCATTCACATGCTGCATCTTCATCTTCTAATTCGGTTAAAAAGGTCAATGAATTAGATTCTATTTCTATTATGCAAGCACAAATATCTGCTTTATCTAACAAGATAGATAATATGCATGTTAGTAAAAATAACCCTTTGACATGTGAAAATTGTGGTCAAATCGGACATACAGCTTTTGAGTGTAACTTTAATCTATGTGTAGGGGAGCAATTAAGTTATGTTCAAAGTCAAGGGAATTCTTATGGTAATAATGGGAATAACTACAGAAATTCTAATTAGAAGTATGGTGATAACCAACAAAAGAATTACCAGAGTACTAATAGAATAGGCAGTTAACAAGTAAGATAGATAAGTTTCTAGAGGGAGTTTGTAATAAGCAATTGGAGTCGGAAGAATGCTACAAAAAGTTAGAAAATAAGATGGATCAAATGTTTAAAAATCAATCATCCTCTATTCATAATTTGGAGATACAA
>CATIWQ010244899.1:0-30646 GCA_949673415.1 Euphorbia schlechtendalii | reverse complement strand
TTTAACCTAAAGACTAGATGTATTCTAGTTTTGTTAAGATTGTTGAAAGTTATAGTATGAGCTGAGAGCTCTATACATTATATTTGTTAATTCTACAACCGAAACTGAGCACATAGTAGCATGTCATGCTACAATGAGAGGTGTTTGGACTAGGAAGTTCATAAGTAAGTTAGGATGGATAGATCATAGACATACTTGATGTTTTTCTACGATAAAAAAGGGGCTAATGCACAACCTAAAGAGACCCGGTCATGTGTTTGAACACATGTTCAGATGTTTAAGACATGTCATTATATGGGGTTGACACAAGAACAATGTCGTTGATTGTCTAACCAAAAGTCCATCGTGGATGGAACTTATAAGGTTAGGTCAGATCTATAAAGATTAGGGCAATGCCTACTGTGAACTAGTTCAAGTGGGAGATTGTTGGAATTGTTGATGTGCCCTAGTTTTAAAGGCATTGGTTCATGCAGTGTCACATTATAAAGGTAATAATCTACTACATTTATACCTTGTGCTATAATATGAGTAGAGTATCCATTGATTGCTAATCATAAATGTCCCAAGCCTATTTTTATCATGGGAATGAATGAAACGAAAAACTTGTATGTTGGATGATCTATAGCAATGTAGTTGCTATGTCACTTGGTAAAGTAGATCATGAACATGGGCACATGTTGAAAACATGGGGCTGGACCGATCCACACAGCAAAGTCACATGGTTGTATGTCATAAACAATTTGTTGAGTAGGTCTCAGTTGTCCTCGGACTTGATTTCAACTTATTACGGATGTTGAATTGAGTATGCTGTAGTATATTACTAACGGGCCCTTAAATATTGGATTACAAGTACTGGTATGCTCGGTATATTTCATGACCACATTAGTTGTAGTGTTGAAGTGATAGGTTGCCATTCGATTTGATAAATCGAAATGAATCACCGACCACTTAATGAATAAAAGTGATAAGGACGTCTAATAAGTCATTGACTTATATTATTATTTTATTCTAGATCAAGAAATACGATGAACTGCATAAGGGGTGACAAGAACCATGCCTCTTGTTCATCATATTGATGTCAGCTGGCAAAGGACTTTGTGAGATAACTACTGGGTTCAGTCTCTTTAATAGACGGTTGTATTCTGTCCCAATTGGGGGCTGTAATGGTTGGCTAGAATCCGCTTACAGTCTATGAGTGAATCCCATTGCCAACATATGGACATACCCAAAGGATCGTGCGCTTAGAACTACTGATATGGGATTTCTTGTACATGCAATGTTACAAGACTTGATGAAGAATCGATCATTAATTAATTGACATGTCAAGTCAATATAATTGAATAATCTATATAACTTCAAGAAATTAATTTAGTTAATAGTATAATATAATTTATTTTATATCATTCATTAAATTAAATTAAGTCGATTAAATTGCGTTTACATATGGTATTTGTTTAATTTATAACTAAATAAATTCATATGTTGAATAATTTAATTGAATAAATTTAATCATAAAGTATTGCATAGTAAAATTATTAAGTGACTAAATTTAGTTATTTAAATTAATTTGTAGTATGACAATTTATTTGATTAAATTGTAATCTTTATTTTGTCTATGGGTTAATTTGTAAATTATGAAAGTTGACAATTAAATTTGTTTAAGAAATTAAACTATGAGGTTTAATTATTAAATTTGTTGGGTCATTTTCATGATTTAATTAAACCTAAACCTAATTTAATTAGGGTGTAAATAGAAAAATAATAATAATAAAGAAAAAAGAGAAACCTAATTCTAATCCAACTTTGTTGCAATAAAAATGTGAACAAGAGTCCACAATTGGAATCACGCTTTTTTGAGCTATAAAAAATTAGGATTTTGTTTTTGTTTTTCTTGGAGTTTTCTATGAGAGTTCTTCGTCCATTCGGCTAGCACCGGTCCCGATTGAGAGTAGTTCGTGCACGTGAGATTGGAGAGCTTCCAATTGCGAGTTTCACGACATCCTTCTCTCAAGGAGACCTTACAAGTAAGCTTTTACTTGATTAATATTTATATCTTTTTAAACCCTATCAATGGTTCTTGAGAAGATCCTATTCGAATTCGAGAAAATTTTAACCTATAATTCTGCCAACGCGGTTATGTTTTCGATGACAATTCCCTACAATAACTACAACAAACTCAGTTCTAGATGCCCAAATATCCTATAATTCACCGCAGAGCAACACATTAAATGACTTTTTTAAATCCAGGGTAAATGAATTATGACACTTATAAAAACCTGGACAACAATAATACTATGCTTAGTATGGGTTGCTCTCACATAGCCATATTTATCAAGTTACCAGTCTAAAAATGTTGGCTCACTAAAAAGCATTAAAATCATAGATCTAGTGATTATACACAATCTTTTTAACCCCGAAACTACTCTTGAAGTCAACTCAAAAGCATATAACTTCATTAATATAAGTGACGCAAGACAAAAATACTCGTTATGACACATAGACATATCATAAACTTTGAATTAGAAAGTATAAGTAGAAAACAAAGTAAAGTTGTAAGGTATGCAAGTGAAAGCTAAAGTTGATCAAACCGTATTCACTCTTTAATGGGAATTGTCAATTCCCGCAATTCCTGCGTCTACTTTGAATTCGGTCTCGATTCGTACAGAACCTCCGTTAGGATGCTATTCTTTGTGAATATCGAACAAATGAATGTTGAAGAACAAAAACTTTTATTGATAAGTGCTTTGCAATTACGCTCATACAACAATCACTCAAATTTGTGGAGAAATCTAGTGATTGAAATAAGAATCAAATCAGTTATACATTTTTCTCTCTAACACTTTGAACTTAGCAAAATCTAAATAACTTTCACTCTCTATCTATCATGTATTATTGCCTATGTATATCTACCTCTCGATGCACAAAATGGTTGATTTGAACCTCTATTTCTTGAGTGTGAAAGGTTGAATTTATCCAAACGAATAGTCATGTCCATTGGTGAAGGGTTGCATCATCTTTATGTGATTGGATGTAAGATTTCATCCTTATCTTCAATGGATAGGAACCTTTTTGTGGTTACATTATCTCCAAAAGGTGTCTCTTCATCTGATAGTTGATGGCGGTTGATGGTGTTGATCTTTCTTATCCGATGATTGGAAGTTGAGAAGAGTTGGTTAAACCCGTATCGATTCACAAGCGTGACATACATGTCACGATCATGAATTGTGGGTTGGTAACTGACTATTTGTGAAGAATGATAAGTCCTGATTGCTATAGGTAGTCGCGGTCGTGATTTGGCCAATCACGAGTAAGAATCACGATCGTGACACGGCTGTGACTTATGCTTTTCTTCATGATTCTTCTTTGCAACTTTACCGATCTTTGACAACTTCGATCCTATTGTATTCCACACATCTTTTTGCACCTTTTTCACTCTTTTTGCATAAAATTCCATCTTTAATCATTTCATTCCCAAGATTCACCTAGTTTCTGCACTTGCATAAAAAACAACTACATACCACGTGAAATCTTTTATATGAAGTATAAAATGACTCTAAATCATATCGTTTAATGAGTAAAAATATCAAGATAATAAGTGTAATTATACACTTATCACACCCCCACAGTTAACTTATGCCTTGTCCTCAAGGTAAACACAACAGAAGTGTATAAAATAGTAATTCAAGTTCGTACCTCATTTGGCAAAAGACTATTGTAGCGAGTACTACATTCCCACGTTGCATAAGGTTCAAGTAAAGTATAAAAAATTCCCACAAATTAGTAATGTGCTATTATATAGTCCAATTGCATACCTTAGCTCTTAATGGAGGGTCAATCGAATTGTGTCTTCAAATAAGCGTTATGTGCTTGCTCGAAATATTTCCTTCTCTCAAGTATTGTATAAAGTATAAAGGATAAAGGGAGCGTACGTTGAAAAGATTGATCTCAAGGCATTTTTAGGTAACCTAGGATGCTAAACACTCTTAGTGGTTACATTTTATGCTCCATACCACTCTCCCCTTTTTTTTAGGGGTTGCATTTTATGCTCTATACCACTTTCTCTCATTTTTAAGCATATGTTTCTGAAGTACAGATTTGTACTTTGCACCCATTTTAATTTTTTCTTTTTCCCACTCATTGAATGGTTGCAGTTTCTGCTCCGTACCATTCCTCAGCTTTTGCATAACTCATTGGTTATCCTCTCTTTCTTTTGATTATTTTCTATCAATACCCTCATCCTTTATTGATCACTTTCAAAGTATTATGGCTATAGTTTCCCTACACTTTAAACACACTCAATACTTATAGGACTTATTTGAGAATAGCATATAAAACTCATAGTAAGAACACTACTAGATATTACTCCACTCAAAACTTATCGGTAGCATTAAACTAAAACTATATAACTTATACTAATTCATGTTGCATTGAAATATATCAAAACTTACTTGGAATGTTGCTTATTGAATGTTACTCACCGCTTTGCCAAATGCTAAATGTTGTGCCAATCTACTAAAGCACTCACACTCTCAACGTGGGCTCAAAAATTGAAAAAAAAATTGTTGTTTGAAATTTGCACCAACATCAAACTTGTAATACATAACACTCATAATGACCTTGGAACATATGTTAGTATAGTATAGGTATGGATAAGGTATAAACAACACAAAATCAAAAAAATTTCATTCTTCAATTTTTTTTAATTTTATTTGATTTTTTTGGATTTTTGAGATTTATACCAGTGCCCCCCACAATAAAGAACACAATGTCCTCATTGTGAGAGACTTAACTAAAATGGAAAAAAACTAAAAACTAAAAACAAATAACTAGTCTAAAATTTGAAAAAGAAAAGAAAAGAATAAACCTGTTTATTGTGAAGGAGAATCCGGGGAACTAGGAGTAAATTGACAATTTTTTTTTCTAAAGAATGATAGTAATTTTTGAAGCATCTATTTATTACTCTTCTTTAGAATTTTCATGTCTTTCTTCATTACTCCAAGTTCCGCTTGGTAATTGTCTAGCTTTTGCTACATATCCGCCTTCCAATCTTCCGGTGCTTCTTCTTCCTCATCTTCATCTTCGTCTACATTCGTCGGAGCTTTGCTGGGACGATGTCTAGCAATCAGATTAGATGGGCCAGTGGAAGTGTCCTCACGAGTTGAGATTAGTTTCCTTATGCGGTTGGAGTAGGAGTATAAAGCTTAGATACCATCTTTCTCTTGAAGAAGTCCGGTATTTTTCAAGTAATTCCCATCCATAAATCGAAAATACTCACCTAGTTGTTGAACATAGGGAAGTTCTCTTCGCACTCCCATCACAATGGCTGTTATAATTTTGGCAGCCCCAATCTTGTTCCTCATGCTTGTTGAATTTTTCTTCATCATATCCCATATGATATCTCCGCTTTCTCCTTCTTCATCACGCAAAATAGAACAAACAAATCCCTCTTTTGGACTTTTGTGTTCTCTACTCGACAAAATACCGAAGTGGAGAGGTATTTGTGGAGTAGGAGAACACATTCATCCTTAATCAATTTATTTGGTGAATTTTTTGGATCGAAAATTTGCTTACCCGTTAAATCTTCCCTAACTCGATTTGCTTGAAATGAATCTGTCATTCTTGATGAATTTTCAATTTTGAAACTAAACTAAGCATTCATCATATCTCTTGTGATCGTATACTATCGTCTTTGGTTATGAAATTGAATAGCCCTCTTCTTATTATCTTCAAAGTCGAATGTCACAAGACATTCCAAAATCCACTCGTGATTTTGTGGAAATCGCATCCCCACAAATGTGCTTAACCCAAGATTAGAGATATACATCCCCATCTGCTCATGGGGGCCTAATGTCTCCAAGAAAACAAAATCAAGAAAGATCATGGCGGTTATCTCCAATTTGTTTAGAACTTGAAATCATTTTACTTCCTCACGTGTCCGGATAGGAAAAGGACAACCATAATCTTCTCGAAAATTCAGGAGTTCTCTTCTTTGGTTGTGGTTTGCTTAACACGAGGCATGATTGTGTTTGAAGTTTTTGAAAAGGTTGAGAATTGTAGAAGAATAGAGATGTTTGGGAAAGAATTAGAACTTAGAAAGACTTGTAGGAAGGTTATGGGTTATGGGTTCAACCTAGACCTTTATATAGAGTTCTAATAGGTCTTTGATTGGTCAAAATAGTCAATATAATAATTTTCCCTTCAAACTAGCCATTAATGGCGGTTTCAGCCATCTGTCAGGTTTTAATCGGGATCTGCAACAATCATATTTTTCCATGTCATGATCATGAAGGCATGTCACGATCGTGATTTTCTTTCAAAATAGGAACAGAAGGCTTTGCTGCTTAACTTCACAAGCGCGATCTATAGTCTCAATCGCGACCTTCTTTAATCCTTCTATTTCTTCAATTTTTAGACTTAGTACCTAGTAAAACTAAGAAAAACAAACATATTAAATATAAATAATAAATATTCACTATTTACATGCCTGGAATGATTATGGTGAAGATAGTAATTGAACATCAACGTCTTATTGTTCAAATTTTTTTTCGAGATAGGTTTACATCTTTGGCCATTGGCTAAAAATATTACTCCATTTTCAGCTTTCAATTCCGATGCTCTATTGTCAAATACCTGAATAACTTCATACGATCCCTTCTAATGAGATTTGAGTTTTCCAAGGAACAAGCAAAGTCTGGAATTATATACCATGGACTAACAACATGTCTAACAGACATAAGATTTTCATCTGGAAAAAGTTCATTCATATCACCAGTGTCATCTATAGGTCCCTTATCATCTTCTAAATGAGATAAGTGATTAGCTATGGTATTCTCACTTCCCTTTTTGTTGTCCCTTATTTCTAAGTCAAACTCTTGTAAAAGGATCTACCTAATTAATCTAGGTTTCGCATCTTTCTTAGCAAACAAATATCTCAAACTAGCATGATCTATATAAACTATTACTTTAGACCTAATCAAATATGATCTAAACTTATCACATGCATATACGATTGCTAACATCTCTTTTTCAGTGGTGGTGTAATTGCATTGTGCAGATGACAAAGTGTGACTCGCATAATAAATTGCATGCAAATTCTTTTCATACCTTTGACCTAATACACAACCAACAACAACATCACTTTTATCACACATCAATTCAAATGGCAAAGACCAATTTGGTTTCACAATTATGGGTGCCGAAACTAATGCTCACTTTAAGGTGTTGAAGGCTTTTAAATAGTCATCAGAGAAATCGAACTTCACATCTTTAACTAATAAATTAGTTAAAGGTTTAGCTATAATCGAAAAATCCTTAATAAACCTTCTGTAAAATCCAGCATGGCCTAGAAATTATCTTACTTCCTTAACATTTATGGGAGGAGGTAATTTCTCAATGATCTCGATTTTCGCAATATCAACATGAATTCCCTTCTCATTATCTTATGACCTAAAACTATACCTTCATTAACCATAAAATGACATTTCTCCCAATTTAATACCAAATTAGTTTCCTCACATCTAGCAAGTACTTTATTCAAATTTTCTAGACATTTCTCAAAAGAATGTCCATATGAAGAGAAATCATCCATGAAAACTTCCCTAATATCCTTCACATACTTACTAAAAATAACCAAAACCCACCTTTGAAAAGTAGCCGGAGCATTGCAAAACCCAAAATGCATTCTTCTATAAGCAAATGTACCAAATGGACATGTAAAAGTGGTTTTGTCTTGGTCATCTAGCTTAATATGAATTTGAAAATACCTAGAGAATCCATTAAAAAAATAGTAAAATGCATGACCTGATATCTTTCTAACATTTGATCTATGAATGGTAAAGGGAAATAGTCTTTCCTAATGGCTGCATTTAATTTTCTGTAATCTATGCAAACTCTCCATCCAGTTGTTGTCCTAGTAGGAACTAAGTTACCCTTTTCATTCTGAACTGCAGTAATACCTCCCTTTTTCGGAACACATTGGACATGACTGACCCATTCATTATCTAAAATTGGATAGATAATTCCTACATCTAGTAACTTAATAATCTCCTTCTTAACAACTTCCTTCATGTGCGGATTCAATCTTCTTTGCCTTTCTATCTTAAGTATACTATCATTCTCCAAATTAACAGAATGCATCACTATATTAGGGCTAATCCCTCTAATATCGGAAATTTGCCAACCAATACTCCTTATTCTACCCCTTATTGTCTCCAATAATGCTTCTTCTTGCAAATCAGATAACTTACTAGAAATGATAATGGGTAAGGTATTGTTGCTTCCTAAATATGCATACTTCAAATGACTAGGCAACTGCTTCAACTCTACTAAGGGTGGTTTATCTATAGAAGGTGGTCTATGATCATCTTCTCTAACTAATTTTTCAGTTTCAGAGGAATATTCTAAATTTTCAAAGGATTCAGATGTTGAATTTTCATGAGATGTAACATGACAAATTTCACCTACGCATGTATCAATTAACCTATCAACCATGTAATCACCACAAAACTTATCCTAATGTATGCTAGTAAACATTTTAGACACAAAATGCAATAAAAAATAGATATATATGTGAAATAAAAGCAAAATATAAAAAAGTACCGTATTCTCCCAATATTAGATCTCTAGAACGCACTTGCCTTCCTCGGTAACGGTGCCAAAAACTTGTTCGCCACTTTTCTACTAATAATATAAAGTTCTAAATATGAACGGGTGTTGTCAGTACTGCTTATCAAATAGAAAAATGATGATAACTGCAAGTATATAGTTGCGATGTAGTTTTAAAAGATATCAATCCCACAGGGAAGGAATTCGGTTCTAAAAATCAACTACAGTTACGGAACAAAAGAAAATAAAATAAGTTGAAGATTTTGAATGGTAGATTGATGAATGGACAGATGCATGAACTGATTAGCGAAGATGAAAAGCATATAGATATTCTCTAAGAACAAGTATAGTCAAGTAAAATATGCAAAATAATCAAGAATGTTTTATGCACTAGATAACTTCAACAAACTCGGTTCTAGACGCCCAAATATCCTATAATTCATCGTAGAGCAACACATTAAATGACTTTTCTAAATCTAGGGTAAACAAATTATGACACTTATAAAAACCAGAACAACAATAATAATATGCTTAGTATGGGTCGCTCTCACATAGCCATATTTAGCAAGTTGCCACTCCAAAAAATGTTGGCTCACTAAACAGCATTAAAATCACAGATCCAGTGATTATACACAATCTTGTTAACCCCAAAACTACTCTTAAATTAACTAGAAAGCATATAACTTCATTAATATAAGTGACGTAAGATGAAATATTCTTTATGACACATAGACATATCATAAACTGCAAATTAGAAAGTATAAGTAGAAAACAAAGTAAAGTTGTAAGGAATGCAAGTGGAAGTTAAAGTTGATCAAATCGTATCCACTATTTAATGGAAGTTGTCAATTCCCGCAATTCCTGCGTCTACTTTGAATTCGGTCTCGACTCGTACAGAACCTCCGTTAGGATGCTATTCTTTGTGAATATCAAACAAATGAATGTTGAAGAACAAAAAATTTATTGATAAGTGCTTTGCAATTACACTCATACAACAATCGCTCGAATTTGTGGAGAAATCTAGTGACTGAAATACGAATCGAATCACTTACACATTTTTCTCTCTAACACTTTGAACTTAGCGAAATCTAAATAACTTTCACTCTCTATCTATCATGTATTACTACCTACGCATATCTACCTCTCGAGGTATGAAATGGTTTATTTGAACCTCTATTTATATAGTGTGAAAGGTTACGTTTATCCAAACGAATAGTCATGTCCATTGGTGAAGGGTTGCATCATTTTCATGTGATTGGATGCAAGATTTCATCCTTATATTCAGTGGATAGGCCACTTTTCATGGCTACATTATCTCTAAAAGGTGTCTCTTATCTGATAGTTGATGGCGGTTGATCGTTCTTATCTGGTGGTTGGAAGTTGAGAAGAGTTGGTTAAACCTGTATCGATTAGTGAGCGTGACATAAATGTCACAATCATGAATTGTGGGTTGGTAACTAACTGTTTCTGAAGAATGATAAGTCGTGATCGTAATAGGTAGTTGTAGGAATGATTTGGCCAATCACGAGTAAGAATCAAATCGGGACATGGTTGTGACTTATGCTTTTCTTCATGATTCTTCTTTACAACTTTACCGAACTTTGACAACTTCGATCCTAAGCCAACTCCTTACATTCCATGCATCTTTTTGCACCCTTATCACTCTTTTTGCATAGAATTCCATCTTTAATCATTTCACTCCCAAGATTCTCCTAGTTTCCGTACTTGCATAAAAAACAACTACATAGCATGTGAAATCTTTTATATGAAGTATACAATGACTTTAAACCATATCATTTTATGAGTAAATATATGAAGATAATAAGTATAATTATATAACTATTAACCCGCGCGCTGCCTCCACAAGGCAAGCCCAATAGACTTGCCTTGTGTTGCAAGCTTGGGCTTCCGGGCCTTGCCATGTTCGCTTGTGGCCCACTCGTAATGAGAAAAAATCCTTCACTCTGCTTTGTGCAATTTTCCATATTTTCTCTTTTATTCCCTTTAAAATTATTAATTAGTCCAACCACTTAATAATTCTTCCAATGAATTCGACAAACAATAATTCTCAGCATAAATCCAGTCTATAGGTTCTTTACTCAGTCTGGCAAAGACACAAAGTGTGTGACCTCAGAGGACCCTGAAGTATAGAGCCACTAGATGTTAACATAAACTTAGCTTCCCATCTAAGAACCTTTAGGCTCAGTGTTCTAGATCTATATAGAACCTGATAACTCTAGACGATCAAACATGATTTCTAGAAAAATCGTATGATCCCCCAATACTCGGATGTCACATACTTGTGACTTGATCCGGTTTTGCAGTAGTAACCAATACAATACACTCCATCCATCAAGTTATGTACCATCAAATTTATTAAGCTCGGATTAAGTACATCCATCAAGGTATATCTCCCATTATATCACTATATTAGGAGCGACGGATCCCATCTTGATTACTTGGGTTACCAACATGTGATCATCACTACACCCCGTAATCACCCGCATCATCCTAATCACCAGGGTATGAATAAGTATGACCCAATGTATAGCAACTCCCACATAAGGTAACCATTATCTCAGGTTTAAAGATACTTATAGTGCTATTGTAATAAGAAATGACACCAACGCATAGATATAGTTATTTACAAGTGTTTATCTTAAATCGGTCTCCAATGTATTACCCGAATACAATTATGTGTTAACTCAAGGTAACACCTTTAACTCATGAGTTTGGCTACTTAGATCTAATCCAATGAGTAAGCCTACACATGATAGTCTGATCATTTCATTGATGTCCAATATCAATGAACCTATGACTAGAAATATTTAGGCTATTCATAGTAACATGTATGTACAGTTCTCACACCACATAGCTCCCACTATGCCCTCGCAATTTTACGCTATGAAGTATTCATGGACTTTGTCTTATTAATGCTCATATATGTAATACATATATTTGATACCCACAAGATACATAAATAAATTAAAAGCACTGATAAAGAAAAGATGCCTTAATTATTATTAATAATTATCCAAAATTGTTTGTACATTATAACTAATTAAAAATATATCACCTTAATTGCCTCTAGGGCATACATCATGTCTAACATGTTCATGATAGAGAGTTTCTCTATAGTTCCTTATGAGTCTACATGGGTATTGGATATTGGTTATCGTACTCATATATGTACATTTGTGTAGGGGTTGCAAAATGATAGTAGGGTTGCGAGGAGGGAAATGGACTTAACAGTTGGAAATAGAGCACGTGTTGCTGCAAAATAAGTAGGGACATATAGCCTTCATTTGCCTAGTGGCCATGTTTTAGTTTTGAACAATTGTTATATATTCTTGTTTCCACTAAGAATATTAATTCTATTTCACTTTAACAACACAAGGATTTGAGATTTTATTTTTAAATAATATTTGTCAAATTTAGCATGATAATATTCTTTATTCATGTGGAATGTTTGTGAATGGAATTTATGTTCTAGTTATTAAAACATAAATTCTAAATATGAACATTGCTAAGAAATCGGAGATAGATATTGAGAAATCTTCATACTTATGGCATTATCATCTAGGCCATATGAATGAGATTCACTTAACTATGTTACATAGATGTAGTGATTTGAGCCACATGGAATGGGAATCCTATGGAGCGTGTGAGCCTTTTTTAAAGGGTAAGAGGACAAAGAAACCTTTCAAACAAAAGGTCTATGTTCCACGAGTACTTTGGAAATAATACATTCTGATGTAGGATGTCCAACTAGTGTTAAGGCACATGAAGGTTTTATCTCTTTCATAACCTCTATCGATGATTACTCACGGTATGGTCATATGTACCTAATGAGGCAAAAGTTTGAATGTTTTGAGAATTTCAAAGAGTTTAGAACCGAAGTGGAGAAACATCTTGGGAAAAGTATTCAGACCCTTCAATCTGATCAAGACGGTGAATACTTAAGCTAAGAGTTTTAGGATTACCTAAGGTATAATGGTATTTTATCGAAATGGACACTTCCTTATCCACCCTAACACAATGGGACAAGTTCTGATAAGCTAGGTGCTAAGTCTGACAGGTGTTTGATTGCAGGTTACCCTAAGGAGACTATGGGTTATAACTTTTATGATCCCAAGGAATGAAAGGTACTTGTTTCTAGGAAGGCTTAGTTTCTCGAGATAGAACAAATACTTATGAAATCTAGTTGGAGCAATCTTGAGCTCGGTGCTCGAAAAAATCAAATAGATAATCAACTGATTATTCCTACACCTGTTACTCAAGAAAGTGTAAGCATGAAATAACCTATTATAATACTGACATTGTGTAGGTTAGGTCGAGCTCGAATTGTTCCTCAGATATACGATTGTTTCATCACTGATGATAAGCACATATTCCTTATGGAAGATTATGAGCCCAATACTTACAAGGAGACAATGAAAGGCTCAAAGTTTGACAAATGATTTTCAACCATAAAGTCAAAGATGGAATCCATGTATGAAAATCACTGGAACTTGGTTGATGCACCAAGTGGGATTAAGCCCAAAGGATGTAGTGGGTTTTAAAAAAGAAAACAGATATGGATCGTAATGTAATTACCTATAAAGCAAGGCTAATTACAAAAGTTCATAGTCTAAAGGAAGGTATTAAGAATGATGAAACCTTTTCACCAGTAGAAATGATATAGTCTATCTAAATGCTCCTTATCATCACTACTCATAACGATTATGAGATCTTGCAAATGGATGTGAAAACTGCATTCCTCAACAGGAACCTTGATCAAGATGTATATATAATAAAACTCGAAGGTTTTACATCTTAGGATGGCTCGAAGGTATGAAAATTGCAAAGGTCAATTTATAGACTTAAGCAAGCATCAAGAAGTTGGAATATTATGTTTGAAGAGACAATCTAAGAAATTGGTTTCATGTCAAACTCTAACGTGCCTTGTGTAAATAAGAAGGCTAGTGGGAGTGTGATTGTTTTTTCTTATATTATATGTTAATAACGTAATACTGATAGAAAACAATATTCCTTTTCTTCAGATAGTTAAGTCATGGTTGTCAAAGAAGTTATCAACTAATAACCTTGGAGAAGCAACTTTTATACTTAGTATAAAGATCTACCATAATAGATCTAGGAGGCTGCTAGGTTTTTCTCAAAAGGTTTTTCTCAAAGTACATATATAGATAAGGTTTTAGCTAGATTCAACCTTTAGCAGTTAAGAAAGGGTTACCTCCCAATGTTTCATGAGATTAACCTTTGTAAAGGTGAGGGTCTGAGAATACAAGAGGAAACAATACACAGGAGGGGAATACCGTGCTTTGCCAATAGGATCCATCATGTGTGCTGTGGTACGTACTCCGCTACACGTCTCACATGCATTGAGTGTCACTAGAAAATTTCAACCTGATTTAGATGAGAAGCACTAGATGACCGTTAAAACTATCCTCAAGTACTTACAAAGAGCTAAGCATATGTTTTTCGTTTATGGAGGAGGTGATCTCACTTTGAAGGTATACACTAATGCCAGTGTTTAGTTTAACAGTGACAATTACAAGTACCAGTCAGGTTAGTTATTTTTTTAAATGTAGCGGTAGTTGTTTGGATAGTTTCAAACAAGATATGATTGCTAATTCAACCACCAAGTCTTAGTATATAACTACTTTTGAAGCAGCTAAGCAAACTGTCTAGCTTAAGGGATTTATTGGTGATCTCGGCATTGTGTCTAACATTGTGCATCCAATAGTTGTCTATTGTGATAACAATGGGGTTATTGATTAGGGAAAGGAACCACGGTCTCTTCAGGGATATGGACACATAATCAAAAAGTACCATATCATTAAGGAGATAGTAACTAGAGTGGATATAAGCTTAGAATACATCCATACGGATCATAATCTATCTAATGGGCTAACAAAGCATTAACTTAGGTTAATCATAACAACCATGTTAACTAGTATGGCACAAAGAACATGAGAAATTGGCTCTAGCTCAAGTGGGAGTTTGTTAGATATGATATACGCTCTAGAGGCAATTAGGGCGATATGTATTTATTAGTCACTAATGTACAACAGTTTCAGATTATTGTTTATTAGTAATAAGACATCTTTGTTACATATTGATGATTGTTTCTAAATTGTGTATCTTGCTAATATTATATATATGCTATTATGCAAATGTATTTGTCCATCAATATAATAAGACAAAGTTCATGACTCTTTCATAGCATGAAAATGCGAGGACATAGTGGGAGCGATGTGGTGTGAGAACTACACACACTTGTTACTATGAATAGTCTAAATAAGCATAGTCTTAGTTTCATTGAGATTAGACTTCAATGAAGCAAACAAATTAGCATGTGTAGGCTTATTCCTTGAGTTTTATGTAAGCAGCCGATCTCACGAGCTGAAGGTGGTACATTGAGTTAACACACGAACATATTCGGGTAATATATTGGAGACCGCTATAAGATAGACATTTGGAAATAACTATATCCATGTGTTGGTGTCATGTATTATTGTAATAGTAGTATAAGTATCCTTAGAACTTAGATACTAGTTACCTTGTGTAGGAGTTTCTATACATTTGGTCATACTTATCCATACCCTTGTGATTAAGTTGATATGGATGATTATGGGTATCGTGATGATCACTCATTGGTAAGCTGAGTAGTCAAGAAGGGATCCATCACTTCTGATATAGTGATATAATGGGAGTTGTACCTTAAGTTCTCTTATTAAAGTGACACACTCATAAAACTTTGATCATAGTTTTAGATTGATAGAATGCATTTCTAGTCAATCTCGATACATAAAGTCGAGTGGTGTTCTTCATGAACAAGTTTAATTCCAGGATAACTGCTGCTATAATATGAGTTGACACTTAATGCAAGATCAATAAACTAGATGATACTTAACCTTATAGAAGGAGTCTATTGTACTAGTTACTATTATAGATCCGGATATGTCACAAGAACGTGATGTTTTGAGTATTGGGAGATCATACACATTTGGTAGAAAGCCCATTTGATCGTCTAGAGTTATTAGGTTCCATATCTGTCTAGAACACTGAGCCTAAAGGTTTGTCAATGGTAAGAAAAGTTTAGGTTAACCTCTAGCGGTTCTATACTTCGTGTTCCAATGAAGTCACACACATTGGATCTTTACCAGACTAAGTAAAGAACTTGTAGATGGGGTTTATACTAAGAATATAAGGGAAAGTTAAACACATTTGGATGGACCGTTAATTTATCAGACTAAATATATATAAAGATGCTTCAGGAAAATTTCCCTTGGCAGAGGAAGGGAATTTCCTCCATAGCGAGTTGGCCCATGACAATGGGTTGTTCACGGGTGGGGCCTATGTGGCAGCCTCACAAGCATTAAAATACTTGCGTGCTGCTAGCATGAGTTGACACAAGGCCAACACATTCTAGTTGGATGTAGGCCCACCAGTAAGCTAGCAAGTGAGGCTTGTAGGACAATGGAAGCCCAAGTGGGCTTCACTTGGAGGCCATCGTAGTGGGTTATGCAAGCGGGTTGACCATTATGGACATTAGAGCTCCAAGCGACAACCTATGTTAAATGGGGATTATCTTCATACCACATTAGAAATGAGGGGAGCATTTTCGTTCCCATTCCACTATAATTAGTGGCCTCCTCATCCTCTTTATCATAGTTCAGCTCATCCTTTCTTTTTGAGTTTTACTTCTTTTCTTAGCTTGTTTTTGTGAGATCTTCAATGAGTTTATTAGCTTTCGCTAGAATTCTTTCGAAGGCCTATTCCTATTTTGGAAAGAGCCTTCTTAGTTATATTTTTGGGTTGGTCAACGAGTGGTCTAGTAGTTGCTTATTAACTAACAAGTTCTTCCTCTACGAGGTTTTGATCGGTTGGGGTCCATGTGGACTAATCATAGAGGCCATCCTAGTTTGGAGCATTGTGCTAATGGAGTGTTTTCCAATTATTCTAAGGGAGCAGCGTGGTTCATCAAGACAGTAATTAAACATGTATAAGATGCAAGGTGGAAATACAAAAAGATAAAATTAACTTGAGGATCTCCTAAGCATGCCATGATTGATATAATCTAGGTTAAACATTCCATAGATACTTTTTAGGTTTATAAAACATATAAAAGAAACCTAGCATCCAAAGATTAAAGCATTACAAGTTGATGCATGCTTGATCTCTCTTTTCATAGTGGTATTCCCTTTCAAGTAGATCCTATAGCACAAGCTTCAAAACTAAGAGAGCCTCTATTACTTGATCCACACAAATCTTCACTGACCAAAACCTCAAAGAGGTAGAACCCGTCGATTGAAAGCAGTTACTGGACTACTTATAAATCATCCTGAAAATCTGAAATAAAAAGCTCACTTAAACTTTGAGCCTTCTAAAAGAACTCTTCAATTTGTTTGGAGAAACTCGTGGAGGATCTCGTACAACAAAAGAAGAGGAGAGAAGAAATCAGAAATAAAATTAGCTAAAAGCTTGGTGTGTATGAATAATGAGAGGCTAGAAGCCTATTTACAGGGAAAAAGGGGAGTGTTATACTCCCACTCTAACTGTGCATGGGATAGGATTTACAATGTTGGACACCACACCGAGATCACCAATAAATCTCTTAAGCCATATGCCTTACTTAGCAACTTTTGAGGTAGCTAAATACTTAAGCCGTATCCTGTTTGAAACTCTTCCAAATAACTACCCCTGCATTGAACATAAACACATAACATGACTGGGACTTATAATCATCCTTGTCAGACTAAAAACACGTATCGCTATATCCTTTTAAAGTGAGATCACCTTCTCCATATACTAAAAACTTATCCTTAGTCCTGCGTAAGTACTTGAGGATAGTTTTAATGACCATTAAGTGCTTCTCATTTAGGTTAGATTGAAATTTACTCGTGACACTCAATGCATGTAAGACGTCAAGCTGATTGCATACCATAGCATACATGATGGACCCTACCACTGAGGCAGAGGGTATTCCATTCATGAGCAGTCTCTCTTCTTGTGTTCTCGAACACTTAGATTAAGAAAGGTTAATCCTGTGAGACATAGGGAGAAAACCCTTTCTCGACTACTCAAGGTTAAATCTAGCCAAAACCTTGTCTATGTATATTCTTTGTGAAAGACCTAGCAACCTTTTGGATCTATCTCGTTAAATTTTAATACAAAGTATAAAAGTTTCTTCTCCAACTTCTTTCACGGAGAACTTCTCTGACAAGCACATCTTAACTGTCTGAAGAAAAGGAATATCATTTCCTATTAATAATATGTCATTGACATATAATACAAGGAACACAATCGCAATCCCATTAGCCTTTTTATATACACAAGGCTCATTAGCATTGGATACAAAACCAAATTCTGGGATTGTCTCATCGAACCTAATATTCCAACTCCTAGATGCTTGCTTAAGTTCATAAATGGAATTTTGCAACTTGCATACCTTAGAGCCATCTTTATATGTGAAACCCTCGGGTTGTGTCATAAACACATCCCTATCCAGATTCCCATTAAGGAATGTTATCTTCACATCCATTTGCCAAATCTCATAATAGTAATGAGCGGTGATGGCAAGGATTACCTGATAGACTTCAGCATGGCCACCAGTGAAAAGGTTTCATCATAGTCAATACCTTCTTTTTTACTGTACCCTTTGCAACCAGCCTTGCTTTATAGGTAACTATGTTACCATCCATGTCAATTTTCTTCTTGAAAAACATTTGCAACCTATGGGCTGAATCCCACTTAGAGCATGGAGTCCATCTTTGATCTCATGGAGTCTATCTCCGATCTCATGGCTGAAAGTCATTTATTAGATTCTGAGCCTTCCATTACCTCCTTGTAAGTCTTGGGCTCATCATCTTCCATATGGAAGAGATGTTTATCATCAGTGATGACAAAACCGTATCGTTTAGAAGCAATTGGAGCCCAACCTGACCTACGCAATGTCGGTGTTATAGTAGGCTTTTCCATGCTTACACTATCTTGGGTAACAAGTGTAGGTATAATCATCTGTTTGATCTACTTGAGTACCTAACTCAAGAATGCTCCCACTAACTTTCGCAAGTATATGCACATTCTTGAGGAATTGAGCATTTCTTGAAACAAGGACTTTCTGTTCCTTGGGATTATAGAAGGTATACCTTATAGTCTCCTTAGGGCATCCTACAAATAGACATCTATCAAACTTAGCACCCAGCTTATCTGAACTTGTCCTTTTAACAAATGCAGGACATCCCCAAACTCTAAAGTGAGAAAGAGTGGGTTTCTTACCATACCATAACTTGTATGGAGTTTGATCAACTGATTTAGAGGGAACTTTGTTTAGTATATAAACTGGGCTCTCAAGTGCATAACCCCAAAAGGATCTGTTGAGTTTTGCTTGGCTCATCATGGACCGAACCATATCAAGTAGGGTTCAATTTCTCCTTTCTGACACTCCATTGTGTTGGGGTGTATAAGGAGGTGTCCATTAGGATAAAATACCATTATCCCTTATATAATCTTGAAACTCTTGGCATAAGTATTCACCGCCTCGATAAGATCAAAGCATCTTAATACTTTTCCCAAGCTGTTTCTCTACTTCAATTTTGAATTCTTTAAAAGAATCGAAACTTTCAGACTTGTGCCTCATAAGGTACAAATAACCATATCGTGAATAATCATCAATAAAGGTTGTGAAGTAGACAAAACTCTCATGTGTCTTAACACTCATTGGACCACATACATCGGAATGTGTTATTTCCAAAGTACTAGTTGCATGCTGACCCTTTCCTTTGAAAGGTTTCTTAGTTATCTTCCCTTTTAAACAAGCTTCGCACACACCAAGGGATATCCATTCCATTGGACCTAAGTCTCGACATTCGTGTACTTTAGTTAAGCGAATCATATTTATGTGGCCTAGATGACAATGCCATAAGTATGAGGATTTCTCATTATCTAATCTCAATTTGAGCCACGGCTACCATTATCCGATGAGCTTGTTTCATGAGAAACATTTTCCTTCTTCAATTCTAACTTCCTCATGACTTTTCTCTTGACTATTAAACCTTTAAGTTTCTTCAACTTAAGGTCCTCAACATTTTTCTTCTCTTAGAGTTTATTTAAAAACTCAATGTCATAAATCTTGAGCAAGTCCATGAGTTGGGTCATGGTACAGTTGGGAGAACACTCCATGAGCTTCCTTTTGAAAGAATCATATTTATTGGGTAATACACTCAATACTATTTCCTTAAAGGACTGCTTACTGTACTCAACTCCCAACTCTCTCATAGTTGTGGAATAGTTCATCCTCTAAACTTTCCACTGACTTGAGACAATGAATCATGGTTGCAAGATCCAACCCTTTGTACACTTGTTCGTACCTTGGGAGCATATGGTTTAACATGAGTTTTGTGACAAACTCACAGTTTCCCTTGTGCTCCTCATAATCAATCATCTCACATGCTAAACTATTCTTGCCGGGGTGTTTAGGACTAGGATCAATTAAAACATAATCCAGGTAGAAGTTCAAAAGAACTCCTCTAATAGTCTCAAACCACTCATTGAAGTTATAAACATCATATTTAATGTCATTAAGAAGATCAATGATAATACGAGTATTTTTAGTATTAGTGGTCTTTATTTAACCAAGATATAAGATTGAATTTGTTTAGACATTAGCATATGTACATGCATTTAATATAAGGTCTTTATTAAACACATAATTTCCTACTACTTTATCGACATTTAAATAGCCCGTCTATTCAAATTCGGGAAATCTGGTTGAACCAATTTTCCTTAGTAGGTAGCATCCATAGTTACTCATCATGACCCCCACTATCATAGGTCAAGTTATAACAATATACCCATGTTTGGAACCCGTCCATTTGCATCTCTTGCAATTGCTAATCTATTTAAGTTCTTCACTTTCTCGAGACGTGCGTACCCAATTGTACAACTCCTCAAATGTGTCTCCAATTTGGCATTAGCTCTAATAATATGGATAACTAACCATCTTTGGTTAAGGAAATAATCCCATCTAGTCTCATGACCATGCACATGTTAAGGGAAGGCATGTTGTACATGTGCTTACATCTGTTAATAAGGCTCGTATCACGACTTATGACGGGAAAACATTTTTCTGCCTTAATATAGTTATAGGGATTTCATTGGTGCCATTGGTATTATGGATATGATTATGAAATGATAATTCTGGGCTATTAGGAATTATTAAATCTAAGGGAACATGCTCTGATTGATATATCATAATCATTCCATTATGCCAAGACTCCACATAGCACGCAAAACAAACAATGTCCATGTTTAAGTTTTTGTACATGTGTCTACATGTTTTAATTTTAACAACTTAAACCACATTTGTAAAACCAAATGCGGAATAAATTCCCATTGTAGAAATCGACTAAGTTATAATCATCCCTTGGGTATACTTGAATCTAATACTGATGATAATTTCCAGGATGGAGAGGCCCTCTTAAAGTGAATGAGCAGCCATGTCCATTCCCTACCAAAATTACCACGGTAATTTGATTCGTTATATCATGGATAATTATGATTTAAAGAATTCATTCTTTAATGAAGTGAAGTACGGGATGACCCTTAATTAAAGAATTTGCTCATGTGGTAAAACATTGCTAACTTTATATGATAATCACCTAGACTAAGTTTGAGCAAAACCTTAATCTAGGTATCACATCATTTTCTATAACAGGAATTGAAACCTAGGTCATGCATAATATACTTTAATCAATACACAAAAAATTCAATTTTAACATATTACAATCACTCATGCATAACATAAGGTAAGCTCTTATACCACTGATGGGTAATCAAGATAGTAATTGAACATGCATAGATCACAAGGTGGAAATACAAAAACTTAAAATTAACTTGAGGATCTCCTAAGCATACCATGATTGATATAATCTAGGTTAAAACATTCCATAAATGCTATTAGGCTTATAAAACATATAAAAGAAACCTAGCATCTAAAGATTACAGCATTACCTGTTGATGTGTTCTTGATCTCTCTTTTAGTAAAGGTGTTCCCTTTCGAGTAGTTCCGATAGCACAAGGTTCCAAACTAGGAGAGCCTCTATAACTTAATCCACATAGATCTTCACCGACCAAAACATCTAAGAGGTAGAACCCATCAATTAATAGCAGTTGCTAGACACTTATAAATCAACCCAAAAATCCAAAATAGAAAGCTCACTTAAACTTTGAGCCTTATTAAAGAACTCTTTAATTTTTTTAGAGAAACTCGTGGAGGATCTCGCACAACAAAAGAAGAGGAGAGAAGAAATCAGAGAGAAAATGAGCTCAAAGCTTTTTGGTGAAAATGAATTATGAGAGGTTAGAAGCCTATTTATAGGGAAAAGGGGGGAGAGTTAGACTCCCCCTCTAACTTTGCATGGAATAGGATAAATCCTATCCCATGCAGATAGGTCAGTCGCGCGGGTAAGGTAACCCGCGGGTTGACCCGTAAGTTTCATGAGGTAAGCCCTCATTTGCCGCAAGTGCTGCCATGGGCAGGTCTTGCGCACTTGCCCCGTGTGCTAGCATCTCACGAGCTTTTCAACTTGCAGGGCAGCTTCACGGGCCCCACCTAGAACTTCCCGTGTTCTTTTTAGGGCCCACTTGCAACGGGAAAATTCCCTTGCTTGCTTTTACTATTTCTCCCTATCTTTTCATTATTTCTTTGAATTATTAATTTGGTTAAAGCAATTAATAATTCCTCTCACTGATTTCACAACATGTATTTTCGATATAGACCTAGTCCATAGGTTCTTTACATGTTCAGATAAAAACCTAAAGTGTGTGACCCATAGGATCCCAAGGTATAGAGTCGCTAGAGGTTAACCTAAACATGGCTTCCGGTTCGGGAACCTTTAAGCTGAGTTTTTTCAGACAGTTATAGAACCTGATAGACGATCAAATGGGCTTTCTAGCAAAGGCGTGTGATCCCTCGATACTTAAAACATCACATGCCTTTAACTTGGTCTGGTTCTGCAGTAGTAACCAGTACAATACACTCACTCTATCAGGTTAAGTACCATCCAGTTTTTAGCTCGGATTATGTTTTAGCTCATGTAAAAGCCGTAGCTATCCTAGAATTAGACTTATTTACTAAGAACACCACTCAGCGGTCTTGTATCTTGATTGACTAAAAACTTGTTCCATCAATCATAGACTTTGATAAGAGGTTTATGAATGTGTGACTTCAACAAGGGGCCTTATGGTACATCTCCATTATATTACTATATCAGGAGCGATGTATCCCATCATGACTACACAACTTACCAACATGTGATCATTGTTATGCCTGTAATCACCCGTGTCATCCTGATCGCCAAGGTATGAATAAGTATGACCCAAAGTATAGAAAATCTTACATAAGGTGATAGGTATCTTAGGTCGTAAGATACTCGTACTACTACTACAATAAGAAATGACACCAACACATGAATATAGTTATTTCCGAGTGTCTATCTTATGGCTGTCTCCAATGTATTACCTCAATACATTCATGTGTTAACTCAAGGTACGACCTTCAACTCGTGAGATCGGCTTCTTGGAACTAATTCAAGGAGTAAGCCTACACATGCTAGTTTATCCACTCCATTGATGTCTAGTGTAAATGGAACTATGACTAAGGATATTTACACTATTCATAATAACACGTATGTGCAGTTCTCACTTCACATAGCAACCACTATGTCCTTTCACTTTTACGCTATGAATTAGTCACGAACTTTGTTTCATTAGTAAGCATATACATATCCAAATATATATGATACCAGCGATATACAATTAAAAAGAAGCACTGATAAGTAACAAAATTTCTTTGATTATTATTAAAAATTGTTTTTAAATTATAGCTAATAAAGACATATCACCCTAATTACCTCTAGGGTATACATCATGTCTAAAAAGCTGTACACTAAAGGAAAAGTATGCATTAAATTACAATGCTCTTATCTTAGATACTCAGTTTCATTTATAAAATTTACTAAATTAATAAGCATCCACGGAATGTTTCAATTTAGACTATGTCAAACATGCCATGCTTTGGAGATCCTTTAATGTTACTTTTTAGTTTTGAAATTTCAGCGTGCAAGTTCACATGTTCAAAAACTGGCTTAGTTAACCATCTACTACCACATTTGAGTATCATCAGAGGAATAGGTGCACCTCAGCTAAGGGGTTCTTCCCTTTGTTTTTCTAAGCTCTTGAGTCAGTAGCAGAATGGTTGCCATTTGAGGCAGATGTTGAGCTCTCGCCCTTCTCTCCATCAATCGTCATGAAGTAGATGTTGGTAGAGTTAGTTTCTTCTTCATCAGATGATGAAGAATCTTCTGAATCATTCCAAGTGGTAGTAAAGGCCTCATTTTTGTACAAAACTTCTTCCTTAATATTTCCTCATTTGATTCGGGACCATAGCTCTGCCCTCTTTCTTCGTACTTTTACTCCTCTTAGAGTCATCATCATATTTCCATAGGGACATTTTCTAAGCCAGCAAGGTTCCTATCTACTCATCATAGTTGTTGGTCTTCAAATCATGAGTGTCCTCGATCACACTCTTCTTCGCATCCCACTCTTGGATGACAAATCTAAGTATCTTTTCGACCATCTCTTCCTCGATGAAGTCCTTACCTAGCCTTTAAGTTCATTAACAATGTTAATGAACCTTGTATTCATTGCTTGAAAACCCTCAATAGCGCCCATGTGAAATAGCTCATACTGTCAAAGCATAAGATTGATCTTTGACTCCTTTACTTTAACAGTCCCCTCATAGGTGACTTCTAGCTTTCTCCATATCTCCTATAACATCTCATATCTTGAGACCCTATTGAACTCTTTAAAATCTATCACACAATGTAAGTAGTTGATGGTTATCGCATGTCCTTAAGGATCCTTAGTTCAGCATCATCATTGTCTTCTGGATCAACTAGAATAGGTTCCCCATTCCTCACAGTAGTAGGAATTTTGGTACCTAATTCGATCAATAACCATGTCTACAGGCTTTGTAATTATATAAAATTTTTCATTCTATTTTTCCAAAATGTGTAATGCTGGCCATCGAAAAGTGGAGACTTGGTAACAGACCTTCATTGTTTAAGGAGTGTAGTTTGTCCATTGCCATAACTTTAGGAGTTATTAAAGGCCATCGAATCTTTAACTCTAGACAATGAGTTTATAAGTTGAGCACTTATTCTGATACCACTTTTTGGTCCGCTTTAGCCTTAATAATCATGTAGAGGGGGTGACTGCAAATTTACTTTCTCTTTATAGATTTAAATATTAATAAAAATTTATTTTTAGATGTGTGTTGAGTGAGTTATAATGAGTGCACTTTTTGGTCCAAATACTGTAAACTACTCAGCTTAGTTGACTTAGTTTTAATCTTCAAGCTGTGCTGAGTAATCTTATTCAGCTAAGGATGGTTTCAAGTAGTATAATAAAATGATAGACGATGAATGAGTGTTAACACTATTTAGGTAATAGAAGATAAGTAAGGAAAGATTACACCTGAGATTTTATCATTGTTGGGCCCCTAACCTACCTCCAGTCCCTAGATTCCTTTCCGAGCTATAATCCACTAGTGATTTCTTTTCCTCAATAGTTAGAGAAGCCTTTACATTGGGTAGATGTAGAAAGTACCTTCCTTTCTAACTACTACTTCATAATCAGTTTAGGTACCCTTCCTAAATTGACTTCACACAGATATTTAGTGGAAATTAAGAATAGATGAATTCAACTTATAAAAAATGTTAAACTTACAATGCAATAACTTCACTAAGATTCAAAACCTATCTAGTTTCTCTCTAAATAAACTTATTGGAAACTGGTTGTTTACTTTTGATTGCTTGAGATGGAATTTCAAAGCACTAGGATGTCTTTAATAGAGATTCAGCTCTTAAGAAATTCAAGGTGATTCACCTAGTTCTAACGTCTACTCTAGTCTCTATTTATAGTTGTTGAAGTTGGAAGTAGCCGTTGCAAACTTTTCATCTTGACTTGTGCTTCAAAATCTCTTCTCTTCATACCTTTCACATATACCTATTTGAAAAAGATTCTAGGATGTTTAGAGAAAACGATTTGGAACATTGAGTTGTGAGATTGAACCTTTAATCTCCAACTCATCAATATCTTCTTCAAGAAAATCCATTTGAGAGAGGAGCGCATGATATGAACCGTGGAAGATTGCAGTTGGTTTCTTGGGTAACATTGTAGAATTAAGCGAAGAAACTAAAAAATGGAGCATGTCAGAAGATATCTTTTTCACTTGGTTGTTAGTGAGGTATCTCCAACATTTTGTATTAACATCTTTTAGTTGTGAGGACCACATGAATATCTATTTTTATTTCAACACTTTTTGCCTGAAAAGCATCAAAGGGAATATTCTATCTTCATAGAAATGTTAAATGCATAAGTGACATAATATTCAAAGTGTCTCAAAGTAACTTAGCTTTTATCAGATTAAAGGTTCTAAGCTCTAGTTGAATTATATAGCATAAACTAATAAGTACACAACCAATCAATTTTTCCTTCTCTAAGCCATAAATTAATTAGGACTTTAGCAAAACTGAGTTGTTTTTCTAAAAAAAACTCATATTAGACTTGCCTAATTAAGAGTCTACTTAGTTCCTAGTTAATTTCATTATCCTAAGAAATTTGTTATTTCCAAAACTCTAAGTATTATGAAGTACTAATAACTCTAGTTCAACAATTATATGTATGGATCCCTTAACAATGGACTATGAAGAGTCCACCATTGTGGACTATTAAAAAGTACAATCCATCTAACTTCATAGGCTAAAGGTGGTACCTTGAGTTAACACATGAATGTATTCGGGTAATACATTGGAGATCGCTATAAGATAGACACTTGAAAATAACTATATCCATGTGTTAGTGTCATGTCTTCTTGTAGTAGTAGTATAAGTATCCTCAGACCTGAGATATAAGTTACCATGTGTGGGAGTTCTATACTTTGGGTCATACTTATATGTACCCTGGCGATTAGGATGATATAGATGATTACGAGTATAGTGATGATCATTTATTGGTAAGCTGAGTAGTCAAGATGGGATCCATTGCTCCCGATAGCTGAGTAGTCAAGATGGGAAATCCCATCCCACATTGCTAAATGGGGAGCATTTGATGCTCCCATTGTCTTATATATAGGAATTCTACCTCACTTATTACGTACTTCAGCTTAGCCTTTCTTTCTAAGTTTTAACTTATTTTCTTTGCGAGTTTTTGTGAGATCCTCCACGAGTTTCTTCGCTTTTGCAAGAATTCTTTTAAAGGCTTATTCTTATTTGGAAAGAGCTTTCTCAGTTATATTTTTTCGTTGGTCTACGAGCAATCTAGCAGTTTCTTGTTAACTAATAAGTTCTTCCTCTACGTGAGGTTTTTGTTAGTGGGTCCGTATGGACTAATCATAGAGACCGTCTTGGTTTAGAGGCTTGTGCTAAGAGAGTGTTGTCCTACACAAAAAGAAAGGAATACGTTAACTAGAAATGCTCTAAACTTACATGCTCAATTTCTTTTATTAAGTTTTGTAAACTTATAAGCATCCATGGAACGTTTCAATTTAGATTATTTCAATCATGCAATACTTAGGAGATCCTTTAGGGTTAATTTTATGTTTTGAAATTCTACCATGCAAGTTCACATGTTCAATAACTACTTTATAACCATCAGTTGTATCTAAGCCTACCTTATGCTATGCATTATTGATGATAATATATTGAAATGATATTTTCTATGAATTGATTAAAGTATGCTACGCATGACTTAGGTTTCAATTCTCGTTATAGAAAATGATGTGATAACTAGATGAAGGTTTTGCACAAAATTAGTCTAGGTGATTATCATATATATCGAGGGTTATCTAGTACTTCACTCAATTAAAAGAACAAAATCTTTAAATCATAATTATCTATGGAACAACGAACCGAAGTGCCAATGGTTATTTTGGCAATGATTGGATTTGACTGCTCATTTACTTTAGGGCGGTCTCTCCTACCTAGAAATCTCCATCGGTATTAAGTTCATGCGTACCAAAGGGAATTGATGACTTATAGTTGATTTCTAGTATGGGAATTGGGTTCATCATATAAATTTATAGCTGTGGTTTAAGTTGTTAGATTATAACTTATAGACATAGGTGAAAGAACTTAAACATGGAACTTTTTCATGCTATGAGGAGTCTTGGCATAATGGAATGATTATGATGTACCAATCTTTAGCATTTTCCCTTATATTAATAATTCTAAATAGCCTAGAGTTATCATTTTCACAATCATATCCATTGTATAAGTCCTAGACTAAGGTGAGACTAGCTGTACCAATCAAATCCCTACAACAATATTAAGGCGGTAAATTATCTTCCCTTCAAAAGTCATGATATGAACCTTATTAATGGATGTAAGGACATGTATAACATGCTTTCTCTTAACATGTGTTTGGTCATGAGATAAGATGGGGTTAAAGACTTAACAAAAATGGGTTAGTTATCCATGTCAATGGAGCTAATGCCTGATTGGGGACATATTTGAGGAGTCGTACAATTAAGTACGCATGTCTCGAGAAAGAGAACTCAAATAGATTAGAAATTTCATGGATTGCAAAATGTATGGGTTCCAACCATGGTTGTCCATTAGGGCTTGACCTGCTATAGCAGGGGTTATAGTAGATGGGTACTAATGAAAATTGGTTTAAGTAGATTTCCCGAAGTCTATAGAAGGGGATATTTGAATGTCGATAAAATAGTAGGAAATATGAATTTAATTGAAGACTTATATTAAATGCATATACATATACTAATGTCTGAACAAAATCTATCTTATTACTTGTTAAACAATGAACCCAAACATAAACCTTTCCTCAATCCTTAACAATAAACTAGATGGTTCGAATTTAGCTGATTGGTTCAAGCAATGAAGATAGTCCTGTGATATGAATGGATAGCTTACGTTTTAGATGAGCCCCTACCTGACGAACCTGATGGCGATGCCAATGAGCATGAGGCATGGGAGAAGCACATAAAAGATCTTGAAATGGCTGCATGTATAATGTTGGGAACCATGAATTATGAGCTTCTAAAATAACATGAGAGTATGGACTTAGACACCATGATTCTCCATCTTCGGGAACTCTTTTCAAAGAAGGCAAGATCTGAGAGATTTGATAAATTAAACCTCTTATTCGACTAGATTTTGTGATTGATCCCGAATTGTATGTGGATCTAATTCTTACTTCATTAATTGATATTTAATCATAGTTTGTGATTAATTATAATATGAACAAGATTGATGCTGCATGCCCTAGTTGGTCATCATGCTGAAAATAGTAAAACCTAAGATTCGAAAGGATCCAAAAGCTTTACTTTTGGTTGAGAAAACTAAACAATCCAATGGTGGGTCCCATTTTGTGATGAGTTTGAGTGCTAAGAAGAAAAAAATAAAGAATAAGAAAAGTAAGAAACAAAATACAAATGCCTACTTCTGATGTGGTAAGTTAGTCCATTGGAAGAAGGTTTGCAAGGTTTAGATTTCTAAATAAGTGAAGAAGAAGCCAACTAAGGCATTAACTTCAACTATGCTCATGATAGAAAGTTTCTCTACAGTCCCTTACCAGTCTAAATGGGTATTTATAAACTTGTTGTGGGACTCATATATGTACTTTGGTGTAGGGTTTGTGGAATAGTAGGAAACTTGCAAAGATTAAAATGAACCTAAGAGTTGGAAATGAAGTAAGGGTTGTTGAAATAGCGGTAGGGAAATATAGCCTTATTTTTTTCTAGTAGCCTTGTTTTAGTTTTGAACAATTGCTATTATATTCTTCCTATTTCTAAGAATATTATTTATGTCCCGTGTTTAGCAATAGAATGATTTGAGATTTTATTTTTAAATAATATATGTCAAATTTCATGTGATGATGTTCTTTATGCTTGTTGGATGTGTGTGAACGGAATTTTGGTTCAAGATACTAAAACTGAAATACTAAACATTAACATTGCTAACAAATTGAAGATAGATAATGAGAAATCTCATACTTATGGCATTTTCATCTAGGCTATATAAATGAGACTTATTTAGCTAAGTTGCACAAATGTGGTGACTTGGGCCTAGTGGAATGGGAATCTTATGGGGCATGTGAACCTTGTTTAAAGTGTAAGATGACAAAGAAACCTTTCAAAGGAAACGGTCAGTGTGCTACGAGTTCTTTGAAAATACTACATTTTGTTGTATGTGGTCCAATGGGTGTTTAGACACATGAAGGCTTTGTCTACTTCATAACCTTTATTGAGGATTACTCACGGTATGGTTATTTATACCTAATGAAGCAAAAGTCTAAATGTTTTGAGAAATTTAAAGAGTTCAGAACCAAAGTAAAGAATCAGCTTGGGAAAAGTATCAAGACCCTTTGATATGATAAAGGCGGTGAATACTTAAGCCAAATGTTTTAGGATTATCTAAAGGATAATGGTATTTTATCCCAATGTCCACCTCCTTATACACCCCAACACAATGGAGTGTTAGAAAGGAGAAATCAAACCCTACTTGATATGGTTCAGTCCATAATGAGCCAAATAGAACTCAATATATCCTTTTGGGGTTATTGAGAGTGTAGTTTATATTCTAAATAGAGTGCCCTCGAAATCAGGTGATAAAACACCTTATGAAATGGGGTATGGTAATAAATCAACTATTTCTCATCACTAATGATAAGCACTTCTTCCTTATGGAAGATGACGAGCCCAAGACTTACAAGGAGGGAATGGCATGCTCAGAGTCTGATAAAAGGTTTACAACCACAAAGTTAGAGATGGACTCCATGTATGAAAATCAAGTCTAGAACTTGGTTGATGCCCCAAGTGGAATTAAGCCCATAGGATGCAAATGGGTTTTCAAGAAGAAAAATGACATGGATGGTAATGTAATTACTAATAAAGCAAGGCAAGTTGCAAAAGGTTATAGTCAAAAGGAAGGTATTGACTATGATGAAACCTTTTCAC
>CATIWQ010244889.1:0-13848 GCA_949673415.1 Euphorbia schlechtendalii | reverse complement strand
CGTAGGGCTATAAGTTGGATGCCAAGTAAACATCACAAAAGGATTTGGGTAGGTTTATCCTAAGAGTCGGACATCATGTGGACATATAAAACTTGGGTGATGCTACATGATTCTAGTTTGTTTCAGGTTATCCTAATGTGACACGATCTCAAGTGTCAACTAAGTCTTAAGATATGAAGGACATCGAACCATGTTTAATATTATAAGTGTGTGTGTTCAAGTGTCTGCACTAAGATTCGTGGTTAGCATGGCACATTTGTACAATGCATGATGAATTGGAAAGCGGTAAACACTTAGCATATAGCACATAATAGCTTTCTTCCAACCATACAACTCCCGCGCTTAAGGGTTTTGGCCAGTCTCTATCCTAAGTTTGGTTCATCTTAGTATCGCGAGGATACTAAGGAGCGCACCTACAAGAAAATATAATGCATGATCGCATGTTTGGGTAACACCCTAGGGAAAATGCCTATGGCTTATTTACATGAGGGTTTATAAATGGGTTGCTGATGTAGAAGGTTCTTGTTGCACTAAAATACACTCCAAGCCTCTAACGAGGGAGGTACATGCGATATGGCAACAAGTGCTCCACTCGCTCAAGTACTATCTTTTCTCAGAGAGGTAGCTTAATACAACAGAAAGCTTCGCGGTAATGGGGGTACCTTAGACTTATGGGCTAATCCCTTCTATTGCAATGCAAAATTATGAATATGTCATAATTAAGAGAAAACAGAATAATGTGATCAATAATTTTCTACACTTATCCAAAATCTAAAATCTTTGAAAAAATAAATTTCTAGAAAAATTCCCCTCCAAAGTTGCCACTGTGAGCGGATGACATAGAGCGGTAGGCCGAGAGCGCGCGGAGATGAGAGGCGCGGTCCACCGGGGTGTTTTAAAAATGTGCACCGGGTCATGGACCCGGAGAAAATGTTGAAAGAGAGAGCGAAAACATATTTAGATCGATCAAGCCCGAATCCGCCATCTCTTAGTGTGGAATCACCCCCTAGATTAGCTATTTCCAGGAATTATAGTCCTGTGAGGCTTGACGTCCGAGGTACAGTCCATTAAGATACAGAGATTTGGGTTTGGGATAAGTTACTTATTTCTTATGTGATTACATTATATTACATTTGTAGAAAATCGTATTTTCTCAATTATGCATATTCGCACTTAGGTCACCTTTTGAGTTATATGCATGATTCACATATAGATAAATAATAAATCAATCCACAAAACAATAATTTACAAAAATTATAAAACCTCTGGGGATGCAACCACCCACCTAATAAATTAATTACAATTCCCGTAAAAATAATTGCAATACCCGAAGGAAAATAAATCCTAGGTATACATCTAACCTGCATCCGCAAAGGTTAGCACGAGATATGGCATGTATGTTCGATTTGATTTTAGCGAGGCCCATGTGGCCTAATTAAAACATCGATGGTTTGAAGTTGTTATTTTAAATAAAAATAGTTCATTTTTATTTACACGTATGTTGGTCAATTTTATTAGTGAAAATGATCGCATGGAAAAAGGTGAGGTAGGTCCGTTATCCAAGAATAATTTTTTTATTCCCTTCGTAGGGGTTTCCTAGCACACTTCATAATAATATTGACATAACAAAAATTTAAGTGCAAAGAAAGTAAATCGTGACTTTGTTAAATCATCCCGAAGAGGGAACCGTTAAAATCGATAAAATAATATCCCGGTGAGCGGAAATCAACTTTAACCATCCAAACTCCCTTTGTGATGATCTCGAGTTTGTAAAATCTTCACATATAAACATCATGTTACTGAAAAATCAAGTTTCTGGCCTGAATGGTCACCACTGACCCTCATTAACATGAATCGAAATCTGGAAATTTTACAAATATTCTACATATATTTTGACAGGAAGTTGATGTCGTTAACGACATCACTGATTTCGTTAACGGCATCGCAATGCCATTAACGACATTGCATGGGCAGAATACATGCAGTTTCTATTTTATAACGATTTTCACATTTTTGCATACACAAACACGTACATATGATATAAACAAGTGAAACAAAACTGTAGGAACTCAGAGGCTTACCCCGTTGCCATGAATCCACTTTGCTCGGTCCACGAAAATCCTCAGAAAGTCCTCCTCATTTATTAACTTATTTCTTTCTTCTTTCTCTTTTTATAAATTTTTTTTGTGCCAAAATGTGTTCCCCCTTCTTCTTTTGGTTGATGCTCAGCTCTCTTAAAGAGAGAAGAGCTCCCTTCAATCCAACAAAGAAGTCCAAGTTTGATTTTCCTTCTTTTCATTTTTTCAAATTAATTCCTCATCCCTATGCAAATGTTGGGGATCCAAAGTCTTTAGTGGGGTGTGGCATCTGTATATTTATAATTGAATCTGAGTAAGTGGTAAAAATTTGAATTTTTGGCTGAAAAAGTCCACAAAGTGCAATTCTGGTTCTGCTATCAATGTAATGTCGTTAACAACATTGTCAATGTCGTTAACGACATTGCGATGTCGTTAACGACATTGCATGGCAGATTAGGTTTTTTCTTTTTAAATTGGGCTTTTTTAAGGAATAGGAAGCCCAAAGAAACAAGGCAAATGATTTCCGGACTATTTCAGGACCCTACAAAATGTAAAAAGCTAAAAAGGGAAACTATTACAGCTTCATCATCGAACTCGCGAGTCGAGAATAAAATCCCCTGCTCACACTTACATGGAAAGTCAAGCACAAAACACGTCGAGAAAAGGAAAATACACGTGTAAATCCAATCTATAGATACATCATATCCCTCAACGAAAGGGAATATCTAGCCACTCAATCCATCTCCTCTCACGTACGACCTGCGAAAAGAATAAACAAACATCAAACACCCTGAAACCGCTATACTATGATTGAAGATAAGATGTTCAATCAAAGACTCACAAGAGTGGCGTCAGAAGAATCATATGCCAATGTGTGGTAGCTCTGCAGGAGAGGCACCTGTCTATCGATCCCTGTAAAACCCATCAAACAAAAAGATGAGTCAAGAGGAATCGCGAACCTTCCCTCAATGACAACGGAAGAAGACATGCTCACACCCCCGGCCAAAGCATTCAAATCGAGAACACGGGCCCTCTTCTAACGACCTCCTGCAGGGATAGATAAATGATTAAAAGAAGGGTCAATAAAAATAAAATAATCAACACAACCCTCATACCCCGACAACCTATACCGGTGCCACTGGCACACATGCCGGAATCGTCAATTCCCTAACTCCCGGACCGTGCAAGAGATCGTGCTGCCTCGGGATAGGTTAGAGGATGAAGTGAGAGTAGCATCTCCTGAATGAACTCCTGGTAATTGTCTCGCTGACCAAAGAGCCCCACACCATGCTCCTCGAAGAATAGCTGTCTCTTATCTGGGTCGATGATCACTAAGTGTGCCCAGAAAAATCTAGTGGGAGGCGTAGGAGGAATGCGTCTCTCAGCCACTGGCTTGGTCTGCCAGAACTGGATACGCTTGCCCAAGCACTACTCGCGGGTCTTGGGTGCCTATAAAATAAAGCGACTCCGTTCAACCTACCTCCAGATCTCCTTTGCCATATGATAGCTAGGGAGCCCCCTCCAAGGGTTACGATCCACTTGAAAAAACAACGAAGTCAAAATAGAGGATGAATGTAATCCTATCTACCAAAACAAAAATCCTTTCCTGCTTGAGTGTTAGATCATAAAGGTACTTGTAATAGCCCGCTAAGTCTAATATATCTCCCTTGAAAGCCAAACAAATTCGTGCCATGCAAGGGTTGTCATCAAGAGCATCGACAAATAGTGGGGCAGGAAGGAACCCATAAAAGAAAGCCCATGATTGTAAAATTATAATCTCAGTCAAGGTTAATAAAAAATAACCAATATTCACATATCGCAAAATGAACAAATGTTACATGGAGAACCATGGACCAGCATCGCAATGACCTCAAGTGAGCTTTCGTGACTAGATCAAGAGCAAAATATACTTGGGCCAATATCGCCCATGGCCAGTTAAGGCCACTAATACCATCCAAATCCTCCAAGGGCTCAATCAACCCGCAATTAACCTCGCTATTCAAGACCAGAAAAAAAGTCAAGCTCAACAAGGTGATCACGAAGGACTGAACATACAATAGAATCTCAACCGCTGAAATGGTCTATGGACCAGTCCAATACTTAGCTAGCACGTTGTAGCGTAAAGCCTGACCCCTTGGATTCACTCCAAACAAATCCCTCACTCACTGACAAGTAGTATGAGTCATGATGAACCTCTCCAAGAAGGCATCAATCCTGATCAAAGGCAGATCGATGATCGCTACCACATCAAACGAGGTGATGGTGACCTCCCTGATCGGAAGATGAAAAGTGTGGGAGATGTCGCACCATGTCTACACCAATGTGATAGATGTCTCATACGGTAAAAAAGTGGGTTGCAAAGACCGGGCTGGGTCACCAAACCAGGTGGCCTCGATGGCCTGAATAAGCTCCAGCTAAGATGAAGCATGACGCCACCAAGCTTGAATGGAAGAGTACCTGCTCGTATGTCAAAGTGTAGGGGGCCACAAGTAAAGTCAAATATAACACATCTCGAAATTAAAAAAAAAATATATACCCAAAAAAATTAATTAACCGCGGAGACCCCGAGGGGCATCGTCGGAAAATTCCGATGGCGAGCCCCTTTTCAGGGGGCCTTGCCAGAATTTGTCTAACAAAAATTTTTTTGGCGGACCCTCATTTGAGTTTTTTCTTAATTTTTTGTACTTTTCTAAACTGAAATTCCACGACATGGATCAAGTTTGAGTTTAATTCTACTCCCTAAACAACATAAAGGTAAATAAATCTAGAAAAAAGAAATAAAAATATTTTTTAGTAAATACCTTGATCCAAGAAAGATGAAGCTGAGATGGAAAATCGCGATCTAGTGTCTCTAAAAGAGTAGTAGGAGTGAACCCCAGCATGGTGTCCCTCACACTCAAGCCGTAAGCGACATCAATGTGAAAATGCCAGACTGATCGGTAGGCTAAGGACTAAGACTGGAGGGGAACCGGAGCAGCCTTTGAACCAATTTCAACAATATCTTTTCTTGAGAGAAGGTGGAGAGAAAATATTTAGAGAGAGGAATTGAAAGTGAAAAGTGAGAAAGGAAAAAGAGAGGAGAGTTATATTTATAAAAATATAAGTGAGTTTCACCTATTTATATTCTCCAATAAAAGCCTCCTAACACAACGAAGCAATGCACGAGACATCCCTGATATTTCTCTAACTCATTAAATTTATTTATTTCTCAATGTTTAAAATTTTTTATTTGAAGGGGTAAAAATTTTTTTGCTTAGCATAAATTCAATCAAATAACTAAAATAAAATTTATTCACCTTCTAATTTATTTAATTTGTCTCAGGGAAATAAACCCTTAGTTTGTTAAGACTAAATCTGGCGGCCTTCGAAAAGGTTTCAGGCACGTTGCCCCGGCAATCCCGGTGGTAAAAAAAAAAACCAAGGACACATTTCGGGAAAATAGAATTCAAGCCTACTTAGGACCTGTTCAAGCAACATCGCGAAACCACAAAAGCCTTCTAAAACAACGGAGTGGTCCTCGAGACAACTCCGAATTTTTATCAAATTCATGTTTTAATTTTTTATTGAAGGGGAAAAAATTTTTACTTCGCGTTAACTCAATCAAATAATTAAAACATTCATTATAAAATGTATTAACATTTTATTTTCTCTGATTTGTCACAGGAAACAAGTAAATATCCTACTAAGGAAACATAACAGAAGAAAGAAACGAGAATCTAATTCGGTTCACATTTGAAATAGATTCAGGCAACCTGCTTTGGCAATTCCAACAAGCGAAGCCAACCGGAGGTCAACCCACAAGGGGCACATATTGACCACACCAGATCCGCCCACAAGGAGCATTAAACATCAAGGGAATCCAAAGAAAGAAATGGATAACCCAATTAAGACACGGCTCCTAAAAGGAAGGCCCATGTAATCACCGATCGAGGATAAAGAAGTCAGCAACAGCACCGTTCAAGTATTTTCTCTATCCCTTCACTCTTTTCGATTGATTATACTGGCTGTTTAACCAGCAAGGATCACACGAGGGGCAGCTGTGAGCACGAGATTTTGTACCAGCTCGAGCATTCGATGATGATGACTTTTTGGGATTCTATCGTTGAATCACACAATTCTCAATTATCCAGGAGCCTTCAAATGGGAGTGTTCCTCTTCTCTAAATTTAAAGGGACTTTTAATAAAATTAATTAATTTTTTTAAGTTAAAAAAATTATTTCAAAATATAAAAATACACAAAAAGTACAAAAAATATTAAAATTTGCAAAATACCGAGATCAGAGACTGGCATCGCTAGAAGTCTTGCGAGGCAACCTTGCCAAAAGTTCTAGCGAGGCTTCCTTGCCATTTCTAGTGAGCCTTGCCAGTACGGGCTTGTTGAAATTTGTTTCCTTTTTTAGATTGGCAGGATTTCCTATAAATACTCGGTAATTTTCTGTATTCGAGGGTTGGAAAAATTTCAAAAAAAAATATAACTTTTAGAACTGCAACCGATTTCGGGAATTAAGCCAGTATTTTCAGAATTTATTCAACAACAAAAACTAAAAGACAACGAGGACTACTTCCTTAGGTCGAGCGGATATTTTTAAAGTGGATTCTCTCCATAAGGGTAAGCCTTTGAGTTCCTAGAACTACTGATTCCGTGCTCCTTATCTACTACTTATTCTTCTGATTTCATCTGTGGACCTAGGATTTTTATTATTCTATTTTATTCTAAATGTTGTAATTTTCCTTCTTCATGCGTAATTTCTTTATTAATGGAGATACATGCTAGAATACAAACATGAAGGGAATAAAAATATATTCCCGGATAACAGCCCTTACTATTTTACCATGCGAGCAATTTCATTAATTAAACAAGTAACCAACGTGTTAATAAAATGAATCATTTTATTTCAAATAATGAATCCATTACCGTTAATTTTTTAATAGGGCACATGGGCCTTGCTAAAGCAAAATCGAACATATGTGCAATATGTTGTAATATACCCTGTGCTAACCTTGGTGGATGCAGGTAGATTAGGTTAGATGTATGATTAGGATCTTAATTTTCCTTCGGGTATCGTAATTTTACTTATTTTTTGGTAAATGTAATTAATAGATTAGTTGGGTGGTTGCATCCCTTGAGGTTTTGTAATTTTAAATATTCACTTTTCCGCATTTATTTACTGCTTTATGGATGGATTTACCACTTTTTAAATATATGTGAATCATGCACTATAATTCAAAAATGACATAAGTATGAATATGCACAATTAATAAATACGATTTTCTATAGATGTAATATAATGTGATCCAATAAAAGATAAGCAACTTATCCTGAACCCGAATCTCTGTGTCTTAGTGGGTCGTTCCCCGGACGTTAAGCGTCATAGTACTATAATTCCTGGAAGAGTTAATCTGGTTGGTGACTCTACACTAAGAAACGGTGAATCCAGGTTTGACCAATCTAAAATGTTTTCACTTTCTCTATCCAAACCTTGCATGTCCACGACCCGGTATGAATTTCTTTTAAACTTTTAAACACCCAGGTGGACCGCGCCTCTCATCTCTGCGCGCTCTCAGCCCATCGCTCTGTGTCAGCCGCTGTGAGCGGGCGACACGGAACGGTGGGCCGAGAGTGCGCGGGATGAGAGGCACGGTCCACCAGGGTGTTTGAAAAAGAAAGAAAGAAAGCGCCGGGTCTAGGACCCGGGAAAAAGGTTTGAAAGAGAAAAAGGCGAAAAACATTTAAGATCGGTTCAAACCCGAATCCGCCATCTCTTAGTGTGGAGTTGCCACCTGGATTAGCTCTTTCCAGGAATTAAAGTCCTGTGAGGCTTAATGTCCGGGGGACGGCCCACCAAGACACAAAGATTCGGGTCCGGGATAAGTTGCTTATTTCTTAAGTGATCACAATATATTACATCTACAGAAAACTGTTTTCTTTTAATTGTGCATATTCGCACTTAGGTCATTTTTTATTTTAACTGCATGTTTCACGTATTGCGAAATAATGAGTCATTCACAAAGCAAAAAAAATAAACCATCCACGAAACAATAAGTAAATGCGGAAAGTAAATGCGCAAAATAAAATTACAAGGCTTTAAAAATCGGGGGATGCAATCGCCCGCTAACCTATTAATTACATTTCCCAAAAATTGAAATCGCGATACCCGAAGGAAAATTAAAATCCTAAACATACATCTAATCCTAATCTTCCTGCATCCACAAAGGTTAGCACAGGGGATAGCATGTATGTTCGATTTGGGATTTAGTGAGGCCCGCGTGGCCTAAAGAAAAAATCAATCACAATATTGTTTGTTGTTTAAATAAAACTGTTTGTTTTATTAGCACATTGGTTGCTCATTTTAATTAATGAAATTGCTCGCATTGTAAAAAGTGTGGTCTGTTATCCGGGAAAATGTTTTATTCCCTTCGTGGGGGTGTTCTAGCATACATCTCCTTATAATAAAGAAAAAGATGAAGAAGAATTACAACAGTTAAAATAAAATAAAAGTAATTAAAATCCTAGGTTCATAGATGAAACAGAATATGTAATTAAACACTGAAAGCGCGGGAATTGTGGTTCTAGGAACTCAGAGGCTTACCCTTACTCAACGAATCCACGTCAAAGAATCTGATCGATCCTTTAAAAATCCTCCTCGTCCTTTGAGTTTAGGTAAAAAAGTTATAGTAGAAAGTCAAAAAATTATTTGTTTTAATTCCTGGAAGCAAAGGTCGTTCTAAAGCTATGTTTTTTTTGTCTGATAATTTCCGTGTCTCCTTTATCGAAAATGATCCTACTATTTATAGGAAAAATCCGAAAAATCCAAAAAAGGAAAGTTGACGAGGCAGTCTTATGGGCAAGCCTTCTCACGCGCGAGGCTATCTCGTGTGCAAGGCTCCTCGCGTGTGGGCGAGGCAGCCTCCGCACGAGGGTTCCTCACACGTGTGTGAGGCTCCCTCGCGCACACGTGAGGCTCCCTCGACGCGAGGTTTGCTCGTGCGTGCGCGAGGCTACCTCCGCGCGAGGCTGCCTCTGCTCAAGGCTCGCTCGCACTAGCGCAAGGCTGCCTCGCGTACGCGCGAGGCTCCCTCGCGTGTGCGCAAGGTTGCCTCCGCGCGAGGCTACCTTGCCATCATGATTACGTCTCCTACATTTTTTATTAGTATTATTTTATATTTTATTTCATTTTATTATTATTATTTTTTTAGTTAATTAATTTCTAAATTAAATTAAATAATTTTATTAGAGACAAGGAGGATTCCCATTCGGATACGTAAGGACACTCGAAAATTGTGTGATTCAAGGATAAAATCTTGAAAATCCGCCATCATCGAATGCGCGAGCTGGTACAAAATCCCGTGCTCACAACCACTCATAATATAAATCTTTTGTCAAGCTCGATAACCGGATAATGAATGAAATAGGAACCAAAATAAGAAGAATCCGAAGCGATCACGGATGTTAATTCGAGAATTTCCATTTCAAAGAATTCTGTTCGGTGCATGGTATTGACCACACCTTCTCTTCTCCCCATACGTCTCAATAAAAAGTGGTTGTAGAAAGGAAGAATTGAACTATCGTTCAAATAGCTTGATCCATGCTGAGTGATAACAATCTACCAAAGTATTTTTGGGGAGAAGCTGTTAACATAGCCTGTTATATCTTGAATCGGGTTTTAATTTGGCCAATTCTTGAGAAGACACCATATGAAATTTGTCGAGGGTGGAAGTTTAAGATTGGTCATCTCACATGACTTGGCTATAAGTGCTTTATTCTTAACACCAAGGAGTAGTTAGGTAAGTTTGATCCTAAGTTCGATGAAGGAATCTTTTTGGGATACTCAATTAACAACAGGGCATATAGAATATATGCCAAAAGAATCGGTCTGTTAGATGAGTCTATGCATGTGTATTTTGATGAAACTAATAATGCATATAGAAGTCCATCTGATGAAGACGAAGGAGTACCCCAGCAAGCCACTCTTTGTGCTAACCAACCCAGCATAAGAACCTAAAGCTGAGGAAGCCAAAGATGATGAGGATCTTTCTATCAACTTCAACAATGGCGAAGATCAACCTCCTCCTCAGCTTCCCGTCATCTATCCTCTAGCAATTGATCCAAGTCTTTGGAAAGAGATTAGAGTTCATCGCAACCATCCGCTAGACAGCATAGTTGTGATGTTCATAATCCAATGATGACGCAAGATCAACTCAGTCGGATTATGAGTCATTCACCCTTCATTTCATTGATCAAACCCAAGATGTTTGGAGATGCAGAAGGAGATGATTATTGGATGATCACAATGAAAGAAGAATTGGATCAATTCAAGCGCAATGATGTTTGGGTTCTATTCTTAAACCCAAAGGGAAATCAATCATCAGCACCAAATGGGTTTTGAAGAACAAGCTAGAAGAAGATAGCTCTATTGTCAGGAACAAAGCCAAGCTTATTGCTCAAGGCTACAATCACCAAGATGGAATCGATTATGATGAGACCTATGCTTCTATAGCTAGGTAAGAAGCAATTTGAATTGTGCTTTCGCATCAGATATGAGCTTCAAATTATTTCAAATGGATGTTAAGAGCACATTCCTAAATGGATTCATTCAAGAAGAGGTCTAAGTTCGCTAGCCTGCAGGCTTTGAATATCCGAAGAATCCTAAGCATTTCTTCAAATTAAAGAAATCTCTCTATTGATTGAAACATGCTCCCAGAGCTTGGTATGAGAGACTGACCACTTTCTTAATCAACAAAGACTATGAAAGAGGAAAAGTATATATAACTCTTTTAATCAAGCAAAGGAAGGAAGATGTGTTGCTAGTCCAAATATGTGTTGATGATATCATATTTGGAGTAATTGAGGAGAAGCTGTGCAAGGAGTTCAGCAAGTATATGAAGAGCGTGTTTGAAATATCTATGATGGGAGAGCTCAATTTCTTTCTTTATCTTCAAATCAAGCAGACTGAATATAGAATTTTCATCATTTAGGCAACGTATGCCAGAGAAGTCTAAAGAAATTTGACATGGAGCATTCGAAGCCAATGTCCACTCCCATTACCTCTTATACTATTCTAAGTAAAGATGAAGCTAGAAAACCTGTGGACATCAAGTTCTACAAAGGGATCATTGGTTCTTTTCTTTATCTCACAACTAGCAGGCTAGACAAAAGTATGTTGTGTGTTATTATGCTCGTTATCAAGTTGATCTAAGAGAATCTCACTTAGCTACTGTTAAGAGAATTCTCAAGTACTTGCAAGGCTCAATTAAGGTAGGTCTGTGGTATCCCAGCAGTTCAGATTTCACTCTTAGGGGATTCACAGATGCTTATTATGGTAGAGATAAGCTCAACAGGAAAAGTACAATAGGAGGATATCATTTCCTTGGAGAGTGCATTATCTCATAATATAGTAAGAAGCAAACTTCTGTTGCGCTGAGTATAGCTGAAGCTAAGTACATGGCAATAGGGAGTTGTGTAGCACAACTGCTATGAATTAAGCAGTAACTGGAAGATTATGGTATAAAGTCAAGTTCTCTTGAAGTTACGTATGATAACAAGAGTGCAATTGACCTATCCATAAATCTGGTTAGACATCACTTCATTGTGGATAATGTGTTACGAGGAGATGTCAAGCTAGAGTATGTTCCTTCTGAGGAAAAGCGTGCTGATATATTCACCAAACCATTACCAAATGAGCATTTTTGTCTACTGTGCTAGTTAATTGGAATAGCTAATCCACATTGAAGAAGAAGAAGAAGGAAGCTCAAATTCACAAAATTTTGGCTAAGTGCTAGAGTCTAATTCTTGTGATGACACATGGATAACACCGTTAGTATTTTAATGTAACGGCTTGAGGAATAGTTCAAGGTTAATTTTCAAATCTCTACATTTTCAAGAAGACATGTGATTGAATAGAAACTGTTTTCACCAAAACTCACCATTTTATTAAGGTGGTTAATATGATTCCGATCTCAATGTTTATCCTCATCTTGAGTTGCAGTAGCGCCATCTTGGTTGATAAGATGGCTTTGATACTCACTGGGTTGAAGGATTGTGCAGCCTAGCTTTGGGCAGTAATCATGCCTATCCCCACATCTACTACAATGGAAAATGGTGTTGAAGGAAAGATAAAGGGTAGTGTGGATGTTACTGCTGAGCAACTGAGTCTCTTGGGTACCAAAATGGATACTCAAGTGATATAGGTCCATAAACTGGGTGAGGAGTAGGTAAAAATAAAGAGAAAGATGATCAAAACATCGAGAATTCCTTCAAAGAGGTAGAAACAACCAAAGATATCGGCCATAGTAAAGAAAAGCTAGTTGAAGCACAGTCGAAGTTCTTACTACTCCACGATAATAAGAAGGATGAAATGGTGAAGCTGCTAAAGACTATTTCTTCAAAAATGGATAAGGCCCATGTTGTAAACCTTGACTCTCTGCACACTAAAATGGACACCATCTAGCGCAAGGTCAATGAGCACATAATCGAGAAGGTCTCCTATTCGCAGAAGTTTTTGGTTTCTACCATGGGGAAGATTTTTCCAAACACGACGACTCCAAGTTTTCCTGCTACAGAAACATTTTACCTTGAGACTAGCTTGACTATTCACACCAAGATGAATGTCATCAAGCTAAAAGTGGAAGACCAGGAGAAGAATATTGGTACTCTACTTATTATCATTATAATTTTATAATATAAACACTATACTTTTAGTCATTTTTATACTTCATATAAAAGATTTCACGTGGTATATAGTTGTTTTTGATGCAAATGCAGATACTAGGTAAATATTGGGAGGGAAATGAACTAAAATGTAATTCTATGAAAAAAGAGTGAAAAAGGTGCAAAATGATGCGTGGAACTTGAAGATTTGGCTTAGAATAGAAGGTGTCGAAGATCGGTGAAGTTACAAGGAGATTTCTGAAGAAAACTCAATTCACAGTTGCGATAATACCTCGCGGTCATGACCTGTTCACTTCAGAAAAAGAAATCTGTCAATCAAAGATTCACGATCGCGAATCACATATCTCGGTCACGGCATGGACAATTTTCTGGTATTATCTTCTTAACTACCAACCGCCAGATAAGCATGATCAACTGCTATCAACCGCCATCAACTACCAACGAAAAGACACTTATCAGGAGTCAACCAATCATGAAAAGGTGCCTATCCATTGTGAATTTTATCAAAGCCTCTCAACCAATCACAATGAAGAGATCCAATCTTTCACCAACGGATCTGACTCTTCGTTCGGATATACGCAACTCTTCAAACTTTATAAATAGGGCTCCAATTCCAACCAATTTGGTGGAATGCCTTCCGTGCAATAAAGGAAGTGCAGAGAAAAAAGCGTTACATATAGTGTGTGTGTGTATAGTTACATTCGCTACGTTCTTAAGTGTTAGCGAGAAATTGTTTAAGTGATTCGAATCCTTGTTTCGATCACTAGAATTCTCTACATTCTCGAGCGATTATTGTATAAGTGTACTTGCAAATCACTCATCAATAAAAGTTTTTGTTCTTCAATATTCGTTTGTTCGATATTCGCAAAGAATAGCATCCTAGCGGAGGTTCTGTACGGGCCGAGACCGAATTCAAAGTAGACGCAGGAATTGCGGAAATTGACGACTCCCATTAACGAATGGATACGGTTTGATCAACTTTAGCTTTCACTTGCATACCTTACAACTTTGCTTTGCTTTCTACTTATACTTTCTATTTCGAAGTTTATGATATGTCTATGTGTCATAATGCGTATTTCATGCTAAGTCTTTTATGTTAAT
>CATIWQ010244851.1:0-23978 GCA_949673415.1 Euphorbia schlechtendalii | reverse complement strand
TTGTGATCTTGTTCTTGAAGTCTTATTTTGATTGTGATCAATTGTTGTGGCTAGACAATTGAGAATCAACCCCATAACAGGTTCTTTCATCCAATTCGAAAGGTTGCGTTAACTATATGTTAGCTTGATTGTTCGTTTTATTTGCTAGGATTGATTGTGCTATTGCTACCCTTTTATTTAATACTCTAATTTTGAATCTATTTTTTTATATTCTTTGTTTTTAATAAACCTCAATTCACGATCGGGAAATTCATTAAGTTCGGCGTAGCCGGATTCACATCATTTGATCTGGCTGAAATAGATAAAATAGAAGATGCCTACCTTATAAAAAAAGAACGGGAGAGATTATATCAACAAGTACGTATAGTATTATAAAAAATAACACATGCACAGAATATTACATTCATGAAAATACTTACCAAAACTAATTGCTTTTAAACTATGTTTTGATAAATGAAAAATAGGTTGCAAAGGAAAAAGAACAACAGGAGAATGAAGAACAAGGGTGCCTAAAGAGAGCAACAAGAGCATCGAACAAGTTAAAAACCCCTTACACGCCAAGTTTCAGGTCAGAACTTAAGAAGAAGGGGAATGTCAGCCTGTATGAACTTGATGACTTTGTTCTTGTTGGGTAAGCAATAAAGGATAAGAATGCCCTCCAGGAATTAACTCAATTCCTCAAAGATGGGTAACTTCCTCAGAAAATGTAAGTATCCAATACATCTAGTATATCATTTAAAATGTGTGTAAAGAATTGGTACTGAAATCTTTTAATGGCAACAAAATTAAATAGGAATACCAAAAGGTACGAGAATGATGTCATCCCAACCTTCAAGTACAAGGTCAATGACATATCAAGTAAGACATTCTGGGTAGAACTATTCTTCTCGGGAGAATACCTTGCAAGTGAGGTAAGATATTGAAAATTTATTTGTATCTAGTAGACACATGGTAGGCACATGGTAGGAATGAAAAAAATGCATTGGAATCTATTTGTATTTGGTAGGCACATGGTAGGGAAATCAAAAATTGTAATGGTTTCTTGTTTGTAAGTTGTAGGAACATGGTAGTTACATGGTAATAGAAAATATGTGAATCATCTTACATGTAACTGGTAGAAAAATTATTCAAAAACAAGTTACAATGGATATTGTATGTATGTGGTAGCAACATGGTAGGACAACAGAGTGATATAGAACTAGCTTTTTTTATAAAAACATGGTAGGTACATGGTAAGAAAATAAAAAATTGTAATTGTTTCTTGTTTGTAACTTGTAGGAACATGGTATTTAGATGATAATAGAAAATATGTGAATCATCTTACATGTAACTTTTAGAAAAATGGTTCAAAAACAAGTTACAATGGATATTGTATGTATGTGGTAGCAACATGGTAGTTACATGATAAGGCAACATGGTAGTTACATGATAGGACAACAGAGTGATATAGAACTAGATATTTTTTATAAAAACATGGTAAGCACATGATAGAAAAAAAATGTATTGGACCTTGTTTGTAACTAATAAAAACATGGTTGTTAAATGGTAATAAAAACAACTTGTGAATTATATTACACGTAGCTAGTAGAAACATGGTATGAAAACAAGTTGAAATGATTACTATATGTATGTGGTAGCAACATGGTAGTTACATGGTAGGACAAACAGAGATGATATGGAACTGGAATTTATCTTGTAGGTACATGGTAGGAAGTGTCAAAAATCACACTTGACCTAAATGCTTATTTTCAATAACTTATACACATCAAATTATTACTGCAGCACCTTGATCTTGTCATGTACTATTTAAGGAAAAAGGGAAAGCATTGCAAGAGAATAAAGTATAGCTTCACCACAACAGAACTTGAATTTGATGGAGTGGTGAAAGAACTTATTGCTATGATGGACATAGAGGGGAGGTAGGAAGAGGTGGATAAATGCATGAACTTGGAGAACCCGATCATAGAGAGGATGTTGGGTGTGGGGATGCAATGCATATTGGCATGGGAAGAAGTCGACCATGTGTACTTCCCAGTGATGGCAGAATAAGACCACTGGATCTTAGGGAGATTTGAAGTGAAAACCAGGAAACTTTACATGTATGATTCACTGAGAAGCAGGCAAAGCAAAAACAACACAACAATCGTAGCAACAAGGTATCCAAGGATAATCCTGTACTTCATCAACAAGATCAATTTCTGGGTTTTCGAAGATTTTTGTAATTCACAACCATACACAAGCAAAGACCCACTAGAACCACTAGAGATTGTCATGGTAGAAGACTTGCCACAGCAGAAAAAGGGGTAAAAAAGCACTCACTCTAACTATCACTCATTCTATCTGATTATTTCCATATAACTATATAGCTAACTATTTCATAAAACAAAATGAAATACTAAAAGTTGTTGTTTTAAAATGAAATTTTCAGTGATTGTGGTATATTTATGTTGAGTTACGCTGAATACAAGATATAACAAAAGAAGATGCCAAAGCAATTCGATGCAAATCAACAAATGAGAAGATTGACTCTGAGCTTATATAAACATGGGGAAAAGAGATTTGGAACTGATGAAGAGAGTAAAGATGACATACTTAAATCAGTAGCAGACATCTATTAGATGTAGTTAAATTCAAATTATAGAACAATTCAGATATAGTTTTATGTTGTTTAGAACAAGTTTACACATAGTTTTTCGTTAAGCACATTGTGGTCACAACTTTTTTTAAAAAAAATTTTAATATGATGGATTTTTCATAATACTTGTAATCTAAGTGATGGTTTGATTGAAACAATGTCAATTTCATCAAACAAAAAGACATTCAAAAAATGGACTGTTAACAAACATGTTAACATGGCAGCAACATGGTAGGAACAAGTGTGGTTGAAAAAATGGCCATCAAATAGTCAAAATTAAAACAAATGGTTGCCTAATAATGAAGTGATGTAATAAACTAAGAATTACTATCTAGTAGGAACATGGTAAGGATATGGTAGGAATGATCTTGTAAACACAAAACAACAACTAGAGTATAAAAAGATAAAAAGATAATATTTATTAAACAATCCAATGAACAACAACTTAAATTCAAAACATGTTTCCTTAAAAAAGGATTATATTATCTAACATCAGATAGGCATATGGTAGCAACATGGTAGCGACATGGTAGGAACATAAAAGAATAATATTTATTTAAAAGGAACTTAATAAAATTGAATAACAATATATTGCAATTTAAAGAAAAAATTACACCATTAAAGTAACATGTATTCTAAAAAAGAGAAAAAAAAAAAAAAACATCACTTAGCTCCCGAACAAGTTCTCCTATTATGCCCACTAACACCACAAAAGCTACAACGTATAGTGAATTTCTTATGTCCCTCCCAAGCAGCCCTAAATCTCTGTTTTCTTGGCCTCCCAATTTTTTTAACACCGTTCAGCGGAAGAATGAATTGATCATTGATATCTGGAGGTATTTCCCAATAATTCCTCGAAGGCATGAGGAAAATAGTTTGCGCATAAGTAGCAACCATCTTTTGTTTGGTGAAATAGGGAGAGCAAAAATCTACTGACGATAAACGGTTCTTCCTTATGTAAGCAAGCTCATGGGAACAAGGAATCTCATTAATCTAGAACCTTCTACACGTACATGTCCGCTGTACCATGTCAACCACATATTCAAAACCATTCCTCTTCACAGACACCAAATCATCAATAGATGACACAACCTAAGAAAAGAAACCAAAACATAAATATAAACAAACATTAATCATCAGAATGGGGGGGAAAACAAACATAAAGAAAAAAAAAGAAAAGTGAACTCATGCCAACCTCCATCTTAGTAGCCAAATCATACTTTTTCAACACCCTCTTATGATGATTCTTACTTAAGTCAGTCTTTGTTTTTCTCGCAATGATCCTGTTTGTCTTGAAAATATATTGCACCAAATTACGCAAGAAAGCGACAAGGGATGAAATGGGAAGACTCTTCGCTGCTTTTGTCAAAGAATTGAGGGACTCCGCATTATTCGATGTCATAGCACTATATCGGTTAGAGGTCAAATGTGCTCGGCTCCATTTATCAACACCAACACCAATCAAATATTCTGGAATCCCTTCATTTATGTTTTCCAAATGAGACATATTCTCTTCGAAATGGTGGACCATGTAAAAATAGCTTGCAAGCTTAAAGTACTTTGCCATTTCTCCTATGTTGCTCCTAAAATTTGATTTCAAGTTTTTCAGCAAATGATAAGTGCATATTCCATGCATAACACTAGGAAAAACTTTAGCGCAGCCTCTTTCGATACTTGTATGGTTGTCCGAAACAAAAACCATATTAGGTCTGTCACCAAATGCTCCCTTGAATTGCTGGAAGAACCACTCCCAAGATTCATCGTTTTCACCATCAACAATAGAAAAAACAAGAGGAAAAATCATTTATGAAAAAAAACATATAAAAAAATACAAATAAAAAATGATTATCCAATAGTAACATGGTAGTGACCTAGTAAGATGAGGGAAAAAAATCAAAAGAACACAGAATAAGGTATCTACCTGGTAGTAACATGGTAAGGACATGGTAGGATCAAGGAAAAAAAACAAAGAAAACAAAATTAGATAATTATCCGGTAGAAACATGGTAGAGACATGGTAGGATTAGGGAAAAAAATCAAAAGAAAACAGAATTAGGTACCTATCTGGTAGTAACATTGTAGGGACATGGTAGAATAAGATAAAAAACAAAAAATCAGCAGAAAATAGCTGGGGAATCAAAAAGAAAAATGCACAAAACCAACAACATAAACATTGAAAACTCAATAAAAAAATTAAAAAACATTATAAAACACAACAATTCAATAAAACAGAATAAAATAATTAAAATGAAACAAAACCTGCAGCATCATATGCACAAGCACATAGCAGCGTGTCGTTGTAGCAAGTCTTCAAAAATGTGGCATCTACAACTACAACAGGCCTGCAATGTTACCAGCCCTGAATACAAGCATGCAATTCCATGAAAAAATACTTAAACCTAAGTCCATGCATCATAAGGTTAAGAATGGAACTGGGATTTGTTTTTTGAATCATGAATATGATACAAGGCAATGTGCTGTAAGAATCAAATGCTATCCCTCGAATCAACTTCAGGGCTTCTTCTCTGGCATGCCACGCTTTCTGATAGTTAATATCAACACCTAATTCATTCCTAACATCATTAACAATGTCAACTAGATTGTAAGTCGTCTTCTCATTCAAATAAGAATTCTTAATATATTTGGCAATCACAATCCTTGTTGCCTCCTCTTCTCGCTATTCCTCAAGTCAATATTGCAAGTGTGTTCGCCACAAAACTTTCTCACTACAAAAACTCCACTGCTTTCCCGCTTCGATGATCTAAAAAGCCATTAACATTCCGGATCAACACATTTAAGATAGTATTGCTCTGCACATGATTTCTATACTTTAAATTGAAAGTTCTTCTTTATGGCGTAAATGCTCATAGCATCCTTCAGCACAGATTTGTCCTTGAAAACCTGATTAACCTTGACACAATCAATTGCAGATTCAGAGATCTCAACATCCTGAACATCCTCCTCAATAGAATCTTGATCCACCAAGGAGTTTATCCTCTCCATAGCCATATTGGTAATATTCTCAATGTAGACATCATGATCATCAAAAGAATCAGGAACAACAATGGAACTTCAAGGACAAACATCTAAATCCACTTAATTCTGAACTTGTTCCACTTCAACCATGGACAAATCATGCTCTTGTTCAATTTCAGAACCTAAAAAAGAAAAAAGGAAAAAGTATAAAATACAACTACACAAATGCATCAATGAGGGCAGAGAATAACATGGTAGCCACATGGTAGGAACATGGTAGAATACCAACTTGAAAAAAAACAAAAATGGAAAACCAGCATACTATCTAGTAGTGACATGCTAGGGACATGGTAGAGACATCAAGTCAAAAAATAAACAAAAAGGAATTAACATACTATCTGGTAGGAACATGGTAGGGACATGGTAGGAAAATCAAATTGAAAACCAAACAAAAAATGAATCAACAAACTACTTGGTAGGAACATGGTGGGGGCATGGTAAGAATGACAGAAAAGGAAACAGTAATCTACTTGGTAGGTACATGGTAGGAACATGGTAAGAATGACTAAAATACAAAATATAACTATAATTCACATGAAAAAACAAATAAAATCAAAAGTGACTTGCTAATTTAATGAGAATCGGGAGGGAGAATTGTACTACATAAAAAATGCAGTAATCTATTATAGCAAGCAAAGATAAGGTAGTGACATGGTAGGAACATGGTAGGATTGACAAAACAAAATTCAAATATAAATTTTCATGAAAATACAATTAAAAAAAAGTGACTAGCTAATCTAATGAGAATCAGGAAGCAGAATTGTACTACATCAAAATAAAAAGCAGTAAACGATCATAACAGATAGAGACATGGTAGGAAAATAGAAACACACCAACAAATGAAAAAAACAGTACAAAACCATGAAAAAAGTAAACAAATGTGTACTATTAGGTAACTATGTGGTAGTAAACATATAGACAACAAAAATCAACAATACATTACAGTAAAATAACAGATTCACATAAGAGAAAGCAACAAAAATTACTGAATACATAGAAATAACAAAAACAACATATATTACCTCCAACAGCAGGAGAAACAACAGGAAACTTAGTGATACACAGAGGATAATCATTGAGAAGAACACTGCGTGATCTACAAGAAACAAAAAAATAAAAAAAGCTTTCGCTGTTGATCTCCATAGTAGGAATTCCAGCCGAAAGTTAAAATTCAATTTTCAACTCCTTTACACTCTGATCTATCCTCAGACTTTCATACAGGAGAATTTTGAAATTTTCAAACGTAAACTGATTAGAAATCGCGACACCACGACACCAGAGAGAACCCTATCCATCACAAAAAATCGAATCAAAAGAGAAAAGAAAAGAAGTAAAGCGAGACCGAAAGAGAGATAACGGGGGAAGAGAAAATAAAAGAAGAAAGAAGGCGCAACAGCAAACGAATAAAAATGCACGAAGAAGAAGAATGAGGCTGTATACAAAGAACGTGAAAGTAAAAGTTAATTAAAGAGCTTTAAAGTAATTGTATCACTAATGTAGGTCATTTATAATAATTTCGAAATGGGTTACTATATTGCAAATGGGGAATGGTTCCTTCCCATTTTGGAATATAATTTTCCATTGAAGCCCAACAAATAATGATCACTGTAACAGCAACCAGTTAAACCGATCAATACAGAGAACCTGCAATGTCGATCAGCTATGCCATCTTATCGTTGCTTACAGCAGTCTCATCTTCAATCCATTACTTGATATCTTTGATTCCTTTCACTAGCTTTGTCATTGGACCCTCAAATCATCTCTTCATTTTTACGATCTCACACACATTCTCTCTCCACCGAATTTCAAAGAAAATGCCAATGGAGCCTCCTGGAAGTAAATCTATACCTCCTCTTTCAGCCGTGATCTGTTAAATTTTGGTGCTTTTGATCCATGGTTGTCGATGTTTCTACATCAACTGCGTCGCTCCTGAGGATTTTCTCAAGGTTAGCCCCATTGTTTCGTGTTTGTTATCAATTTGAATGTTGATTGGATTTTGTTTAGATCTGTGCTTGCATTTTCTATTTAGTTATGGTTTGCTTGATAGGAAAATCAAATATTAGTTAAAGAACAATTTCCGAATTAGGATAGAGAATTTTTCTCATGAAATTTGTTAAATTAGCAATTGATAGCTTTTATTTTACTGTAGAGGGCGAAATGTTTAGATCTTTAATTGCTTTTTTATCTTATCTTTTAATGCTTATTATTCAGTGCAGAAAAACAAATCCACAAGTCGTGGTTTTGGAGCAATACAACCATTCATTCTTTATTGCAACACAATCAGCATTCAGTCCTTACACGGTAAGATTTTCTTTGAATTTTTATTCTTTCATTCTATTTATGCTTTACTCGTTTTGATATGAATCTAATTTTTTTCTTGCGAATGTTAGCATAGCACAATGGACCAGCTGGTGGTGCTATTTTTTTTTACTGCAAATCAGTACCTAGTCCGGTTGTGTTGAAGCATTTGAACTGATTTTGTGCATAACCGGAGCAGCTTTTGATTCATTGGATAAACGCACTAAAATGCTTGCCATTTCTGTTTTGATATCATCACACGTGAAGCTGCAAATATTCTCATAGTCATGCTTAGTAGTTCCAACACTAAAATTGTGCGTTTTGGATGTCAACATGAAATACCCATAAGGGCCACACCATGTACTTGCTAAAGGATTAAATCTAAGGAATAAATAATTGATGAAGCAAAAATTTGTGCAGGCCTCTATTCTGCATGCAAATGATATATTGGACCAGTAGGTGGACTTATAATGATACTATAGAAGGTGAAATTATTGCCAGAAACCACCTGGAGGTCTGGTTTTATCCATATTATGAGGGAGAAGAGGAAGGCTATACCCCTGCTAAAGATGCTGCTGATGAGATGGATGGTATTTATCATTAATCACTCTAATATATTGCTTCCACTGGATCCGTTTTTGAATATGATTGAAGGCATCTTTTCCTTTTGGTTATGTTTGTCTTTCAAGTTATGTGAAATTCTATGTATTGGCAGGGAAGCCACTGATATCAAAGATGGATATGAATTTCTGTCCATTCATGGAATATGTTTCAATATCGGGATAGCAGCAGAACAACTTGCTGTTGGTTTAGAAACAGAAGGCCTTAAAACATTCTAGGCTATTTGTTCTTCTCTTCTCTTAAAGAGGATATGGTCAAGTAGTTAGAGGATATGGTCAAGTAGTTAGAGGATATGGTCAAGCCCATCTAATTACTAGCCTCTCCACGGAGTGTTAAATAAATACCATCAGTCAGTTTTAGTGGTAAGACCTTTTGTGTAAGCCAGTGAAGTATAGCATAACTCTCTCAGTAGACTTTCAGTTCCTTCAACAAAATTATTATTTTTATTATTATTTCTTTTAAAATTTTGTAAATCATATTAGTTAAAATCAAGGTAGTATGGAAACTCTTAGATACTAACGTTTCCTGTTTCCTTTCCATTTCAGAAACTTGATTTCATGTCATGTTTAGTGTTTCCTAGTGTGCGTTTCCCCAAGGAAAACGCTTCCGTACCCGTTTCTGTGCTACACTGGTTAAAATATTCAGTATCATTTCTGTATGAACTATGATGATTGACTAATGGTCTGTTTACATATGCATATGTTTAAAAGTCATAAATATTAATAAAATAAAGGATTAAGAAAAGGCATTATACCTAACTTGTATTTGTATAATAGTATTATATGTATAAACAAACATTGGTCACATGCTTATCCAAATATTTTAAATTGGTCAACTATGCTATTCATAAAAATTCTGCGTAAGCAGTGACATAGACATTAAAATTAATTAACCAATAGTATCTCATACCAATTTATTTAATAGCAAGTAGTTGGGAAAAATGTGACTGAAAGTCAGAAATGAATATAAGTATAAACCTGTTATAACTTATAACCATCCCTCCATATTAAAGCATTTTGTGTAATGAAGATTTCATTTTTTGAACATTTTGGTCCTTTTGTTTCAATTCCAATTCAGTGAGTATTTCTGTATCTATTTTCTTTCTTTCACTTGCTATTATTTACAAATTTCCTTTATTTTTCTCTTTAGGTGACTTGCAGTTGTTGAGTGGTATTATTACTGAAGAAAAATCATTATAATTCATCACATATTTGTTTTGATCTCAAGTAAGTTCAATTTTAATGATCTCATTTATAACTTTGTTTTGTTCATTTAAAATAGTTTATGAGGTTTATTTTTATTCCCTGTGTTGCATAGTTTATTTTCTTATTAAGTTGATTTGTATAAAGTGGCCTTTGAAAAGGTTAAGAAATTTTGCAAGAAAAGAAAAAGAAAGCATGAGACTTACATGGTTTGCCTAATCTTGCGTAAGCATATAATTCAGAAATAATTTGCTAATTGGTACAATTTGTATAGAAATACATACTGTAGTTGACTCAAGGGCCACACACTTAAATTCTTAAATTGCGCAAATACATGACCAAATGAAATGGCATTTGCTTAAGTAGGTGTTAGAGAGATTAGCAATAATTACAGTAATAGCAGCAAAAGGAATATTAGAGTATGGGTTTACGTATGGGTTCATGTATGTGATTAGTATTGGCCAAGTGTCTTCCTCTACGTATAATGGTTAAAGGTGATAATATAACTATAGAAACAATGTAATCTTCAACTGTTTTACAGCAATATTGTCTTCCTGGTCCTGAGTTTGGGTTTAGTTGTTCTGTATTTTCTTTATAATAATTTCACTTTATGATATGCATCGAGTTAGGCACAAATTCACCTCCTTTAAAGAATAAATGGGGTTTATTTAATTGTTTCACCTTCATAATATTTATGATGGGTACTTGTGGAAAGTAAAATATCAAATAGCTATTCCTAAGGGGAAGCAGAGAAAGAATTATTCCCCCTTCCGTGGAATGGCTATTCCTTGAGTTGAAATCTAACCAGTTATTGGACTAAGAATAAGCTTATCCCTTGCCTGTTCCATGAACTGAACATGCCCTAAACGAAAAAAGTAAGAAAAAAGGAAATACATAAATACAACACAGCTTCTTCTCTTTATCTTTCTTTCTCCAGTTTGTCTCTGAATTTAATCAGAGCTGCTATTGACGAGAGCTCTGAGTTTATGGTTTGCAAGTTTGTATTCCTTGTTTCGTTCAAACTCCAACTTCTGAGTTAATGTTTTCTGAATTTATTATCCTTGTTTCCCTTAAATTTCAACAGTCTAGTGGCATATATTGATTGGCACAAGCAACATCTCAGCAGATTTATTATTCTGATATTCTTAGGTAAGCCTTACGATTAACAATTTGTGAACTTTTCTCTTGTAATTAATCACAAATCAAATACTTGTTTTGTTATTACAACTTGTTTTTATTCTTCATCGTTGCAGTTATTTTTCTATTTGTTGTTGTTGGTCTTTCTGAGTGATATTCATTAAAAGAATAAAAAGAGTATCTATTCTAATTCAAGTAAGTCTTGTATTATCGTGTTTTTTTCTCCCGTTAAGTTTCTTATTATCTTACATGTGAAAAAATTGGATTTAGTTCCTTTAGGATCTTTCAATTAACTCCATTTATTAGTCATTGGCTTACCACTCACAATGTAAGTAAATATATTAAATTTTTACATTGTATTTACTTTAGGGGATAAGCATAGTTGTCAAATCGAGAAACGAAATCCCTATTTTATGAATCGTGAATCAAATCGATTCGGTTCAAATCTTAAAATCATATAAAATTAAATTTTTAGAATGTTCAACTTCAATTAATACTAAAATTTAGTCTATGCATGCAATATAAATATAAAAGTTCATATCAACTATTAAGTAATTAAAACTTAAACTTTATCAAATAAAATCCTAATCACTAATAATTGTTGTTGATGGTTTAAATGGAGAAGAGAAATATAGTAGGAGGTGTCAACTACTTGTGTTTATACTTCATACACATTACAGGTGTCAAACAAAAAAAAAACCAGAAAACTAATAATGGACATGAGTGAAACATAATATGGACTGAAATCTTACTGTTTCAATTTCGAAACTATTAACTGTTTTTCTTTTTGCTTCTAATGTTTGAAATTTCAAAAGCTGAATAAATTTCCTTCTCCTTGTTCCTGGTTTTAGAGTAAGATTTTGGAATAGGAAGAGTCCTATACAATATTCTTCTTTTTTTAATCAAAGAGTCCTATTTAGTTTATGAGTGTATAATACTGGTGTAGGGGAGAAGAGTCTCGATTTGAATCTTTTTTACTTTCAGATTCTGAATTGGACGAATCGTCCGATACGTACGATTCAGAATCGATTCAGATGATTCATAATTGATCCAGACGATTTTGGGGACGATTCATAGACCATTTCGATTCACCCCATAGATTCGAATCTATTGAGGGGTGAATCGAACCAAATTGTACGACGAGAACCGTGTTGACAACAGTGGGAATGAGTACAAACATAAACTTTGTAGTTTTAGCTATTTATATAAACATTTAATCATTCTTTAAAAAGGGAAGTGAATATCTAAATGAAAGAGTTTATTTTCTTAATTGCAATGAAGTAGTTTTAAATTTGTTGAAATAACCTGTTGATTAAGGTCTTATCATCTCACCTATGAAAAGTGGAGTGCATATCTAAATGAAAGAGTTTATTTTCATCACTGCAATGAAGTAGTTGTGAAGTATTTAAAATAACCTCTAGTTCATTTTATTTCCGTTCTTATGGAAGATATATGAATTGATACCTGTATTTTCGTATATGGAACTTTTTTCTTCAATCTCATCTTAACTGTTTTAAAATTGGTCTTTTGATTATATTTTCATACAAGTCGCATGATTTGGGAATTGAAATCCTTTCTTCCATTGCTATTTTGCTTTATGTTATCCCTCTTAATAGCTATTAATAATTGTATTGTAATTCCAGAAGAAGAGAAATGGATATCCTTACTTCCATTGCTGGTACCATTGGTGGTGAAATTGCAAAATACACCCTAGTCCCCCTCAGACAACAAATAGGCTACTTGATTTCCTATAATGGTAACATCAACAATCTAACAGAAGTTTTGGAGAAGCTGAATGACAAGAAGACTGCAATCGATCTATTAGTTGATGCTGCTGAAAGGAACTTGCATATTCCTGCTCCCGAGATGAAAACATGGCAGAAAAAAGTTAAAGATATTAACGGACGGGCAAAGAAATTTCTTGAAGAGGAGATAAAAAGAAACAGAAAGTGCTTGAATGATCTTTGTCCAAATCCGAAGTCACGTTATTCGTTGAGTAGGAATGCCACAAATATGAAGAATGAGATTCTTCTGCTACTGGGCGAAACTGAGAAATACAGTCAAATTGTTTTGCCCGCTCCTCCGCCTGCATTGGGATCAACATTCAACACTGAAGACACTCAGGAATTTGAATCGAGGAATTTGATTATGAAAAAAATACTGGAGGCTCTAGGGGATGATAGTTTGAGTATGATGAGTATTTGTGGCCAAGGAGGTGTGGGAAAAACCACCATGGTAAAGAAAATAGTGCAAATTGTTGAAAGTCAGAAATTCTTTGATGATGTTGCAATGGCTGTTGTGTCCCAAAATCCTGACGTGAAAAAGATTCAAGGTGACATTGCATCTTGCTTAGGATTAAAATTTGTTAATGAGAATGAGCAAGAGAGGGCTCAAAAGCTGCATGAAAGAATCATTGTCAAAAGTGAAAAAAAGATACTTTTGATATTGGATGATGTTTGGACTGAGATGGATTTTCAAAGATTGGAAATTCCTCTAGCTGGTAAAAGGGTGGGGTACAAGATTTTATTGACTTCGCGAAGGGAAGACGAGTGCCGAAATATGGGATGTTTGATGAACTTTCGTGTTGATGCCTTATCGAATGAAGAAGGTTGGACTCTGTTCAAATGGATGGCATTTGCTGGAAATTCCGTTGACAATCAAGATAATGTGCACCAACTGGCAAAGCATATTGCAGATGAGTGTGATGGCTTGCCTATTGCCATTGTTACTATTGCCAAAGCATTGAAGGGCAGAGACGTACGTATTTGGGCTGATGCACTCCATCAACTACGAAGTTCTAACCTTAAAGGCATCTCAGGAATGGAGAAAGTGTATTCTCGACTTGAATTAAGTTATAATCTTTTGCAACTCAAAGAAGCCAAAGCATGTTTTCTACTTTGTTGTCTCTTCCCTGAAGATTATGCTATTCCGATTGAAGATTTGGTTAGATACACGGTTGGTCTAGGATTGCTTGACAATGCCGAAACTATTCTCCATGCAAGAAATAGAGTTTATGCGCTCATTAGCGTACTCAAAGAATCTTTCTTATTATTTGACGGCAATAAATACGAAGAAGGATATGTTAAAATGCATGATGTTGTTCGGGATGTGGCCATATCAATTGCTGCCAGAGAGAAGTCATATCTAGTATGTTGTGACAGCATGAAGAACAATTGGCCTAATAGTTGGCGAAATAGGTACAATGGATGTACTGCAATTTCACTTTGGTGTGATGACCTCAAGGAGCATCCTGCAAAATTGAAGTGCCCAGAGCTTCGACTTCTAAAACTTCCGTCAACCGGATCACTTCCAGATAACTTTTTTGAAGGTATGAAAGAGCTGAAAGTCGTAGATTTAAAATGTATTTTTCTTCCTAAGTCACTAGGGGTCATAAAGAAAGTTCGAACCTTGTATCTTTCAAATATGGAAAGTACACCAACAATTGGAGATATGAAAAATGTTGAAATTTTCAAGATTGGAGTCAGCAACAATTTGCAGAAGTTGCCTGATGGAGTTGGATTAATGGAAAATTTGAGGTTGCTCGACATGAGAGATTTGTTTAATCTCAGATCTATTCCAAAAGGTGTATTATCAAAGTTGTCCAGACTAGAAGAATTATATGTGAACCATTATTTTATTTACTGGGCGTCAGCTAGAGATGGGGTGAGAATGAATGCGAGGCGTACAGAATTCCAGTCAAATCCTATAGCAGTATTGGAAAGTAGGGTGAGAATGAATGCTAGCCTTACGGAATTAGAATCTCTTCCTGTAACCACATTAGAAATTGGTGTATCATACATATCCGAATTACCTAAAAGGTCTAGCTTGGAAAAATTAGTCAACTTTAAATTATCAAGGAATAATGCAGAGAGCTCAATTAGCCAAAAATCAGGGAATTCTTTGAGTCTGGCAGGTGATGCAAGCACGATAGTATCAAGTGGGATTTGTGTACTACTGAAGAGAACTGAGCATTTAGATTTGGATAATGTGAATAATTTGAAGAACGACATGTACGAGCTTGGAGATGATGGTTTTCCAGAGCTGAAGACATTGGAAATGAGTCATTGTGATGATATAGAACAACTGGTGAACGTGAAGAAACTCAGAGATGAATGCTTTAAAAAGTTAACGGAAATAAGAATCAGTGTTTGTTATAAGTTGACATGCATGTTTCCGACGATTATTTGTGCACAATTATGTCATAGTCTCCAGAGAATTTCTGTTTCGAGGTGTGGAAATATGGAAGAAATTTTCAAAGGAGCAGAAGAGGGCAATGACATTGAGTTTCCTAAACTTCAAGAAATGTATCTTTCAGAGCTTCCTAATCTCAAAGCAGTGTGGATACACAAGTCCAATAATCATCAAGAGGTATGTGTGCCTGTTTTTAATTTTAAATTATCTATTAATTTTTTCGCAAAATGAGATTCTGAAACTTGTACAATTATGAACATTATGTAGGTGAAATCAAATAGCATAGAGCAGCCATACTCTATATTGTTTCCATCAACTTGGATAGTGACCTCTAATCTAAAGGAGCTTATTTTGATAAGTTGTCCTTCACTAAAAATGGTATTTTTGACGTCTGTTGCTGAGCAGCTGCTACACCTTCAGACTTTACAAATACATCGTTGCGATCGAGTTGAATATATTGTAGGAGGACAAGAAGGAAAGGCAAATAAAACGTCGATATTCCCAAGGCTAACTAAGGTCTCATTCATGCAGCTACCAGAGTTGATGTCCTTTTGTATCCATGACCATAATTTCCTAGATTGGAGCTCGTTAAAGGATTTAGATGTTAGACATTGTCCCAAAATACAGTCCATTGTTGGAGTTGTTCAAAGCCCTTCTACATTGGATCAAAAGCAGGTGCGCACTTTGATTTTAAATAAAATTCTGTAGTTTTTTCTTAATAGTGATGAGTTTATGTTAACTGCATATGTTGTATTATTTTCAAACCTAGTTGAGCTTTTACATTTTTTAAACGTGGTTTGTATATTGTGTTTGACAACCTCAATCTACAAATATAGCCTATAGGGCTTTGACAGTTAAATGTTCAGAACACAAATGTGTCATTTGTGTCAATTCTCGTTATTTTAATATAGCCTACACCAACATTATATTACCCAAAAGATTATTTGAAAAAAATTAACTATTGGAACAACCCTGAACCCTATGCTTCACTGGTTATTTATTCAATCCAATTTTAGTCGTATCGGTCAATATTCAATTACGTGTTTTCTTTTTCATTTTTATTTCGAAGAATTATGCTTCCAGTTAATGGTTATCTGAAAGCGAATACTATGTTCGCAAAATCATTGTAGATATTGTTCAAGATTCCATCAGAATTTAAAGAACTGCTCAAGAAGTCTGAAGAAGAAGCAAAAGGAATCAAAAAGATAGTTGAATTTTCTCAATTAAAGTCTATAAAACTAGAAAATATGGAGGACATGAGATGTTTTTATACAGGAATTTGTGCGGTGGAATTTCCTTCATTGGAATATCTGCAAATTACCTTTTGCCGCTCAATGACAAAATTTGGCTTTGGATCGTCTGTACACACGCCGAAGCTGAAGAGTGTAGGGGTTGATGGTACAAATATGTACCCAATAATAGATCTTAACAAGATGGTGAAAGAAGAGGTACAATAAACTCTTACTTAATGCACAATCTCATGTTAATGCACTAAAAAAGAGTGAAAACTTAGTTTCCGTCTAGGCATGCGCCCGTGGATTGCTGTTGCATATTCAGCTCCTGTTGCAGCTGCTACTGCTGTTTTCTTGATCTATCCAATTGGTCAAGGAAGCTTTTCTGAAGTATATATTTTACTAAAATTTGATAAATAGATGGAGGTTCTAGCGTTTGAACTCACTATGGCTAGGTCTATGAAACTTAAACTAAAATCATGAAACAATTTAGCCCATGAGCAATGCATAGGAATGGACATCTTTTATTATAATCTTTTACGAAACTTGTGTATGTGCTCAGTCATACAATCTAGTTGACTTCTTTCATTCATTTTGTTCTGATCCATGGAATAGTCATTCATTGAAGCAAATGCGAGCAAAGAGCTACTACATGTAGCTCCTTAATTAATTTTGAATTAAATAGCTTCGATATATGTCAAAGTTAACAATTTTTCTAATGTTGCAGATACTTGCAAAGTTAAGCTTGAATGAGGTACCACACTTAGTACGGATAAGCCTCCCTCATTTATCAAATGAAGAAATGAGTGAGATTCGACAAATAAAAATTGAAAAATGTGAAAAATTGTTGAATGTGATTCCTTGCAATTTAATATCAAGACTTCAAAATGTAGAAATACTTTATGTGAAGGAGTGTAATTTAGTGGAAGAGATATTTGAGTATGCTGGTGTTAACAATGAGAATGGAAATGTTGCGATATTCTCTCATCTTTAACAATTAGTGTTGGAAAATCTGAAAAATCTCGAGCATTTATTCAACAAAATTCCAACCACTGTTATTGTCTTCCGAAAGCTAAAAATGTTAAGCATTGATAACTGCAAAAGACTGAAAAACATATTCTCGGTTTCAATGGTGAGGGAGCTTCTTCAACTCGAACAACTGAGAATATCTTGCTGTGATGGTTTGGAGGAAATAGTTGCCAAAGAGAATGAAGAAGAAATAGTAGTCACCAACAAAATTGTACTACCACAATTGTGTAGTGTTGATGTTGCTCGTGTATTCCAACTAAATTGTTTCTACAATGGCAGTTTTGCCCTTGAATTGCCATCATTAAGAAGCTTGAAGTTAACTGGCCACAATATGGAGAGTTTCTCAAATGGAATAGTGAGCACCCCACAACTTGCACAACTGCAAATACATGAGAAGGAGTACCCACATAGTGGAGACCTCAATGAAGACCTAAAGAATGAGGTACACACCACCTTAACACTTCTATTACTAGAAATGGTATGCAGATAAAATTTTGCTCCTAAACAATTTGATATCATACGGTCTATTAATGACAACAATTTTCAAAGGTGTTGCTAGCATTATATAAATAGGAACAACTTTGAATGTTGTTGTAATATACTATAACAATGGCGAAAATTAGTAATAGTAATGATATTTGTAGCTCTCTCAAATAATACTATTTCTTTTTTGTTCTTTTGGCAATGTGTCACATTTTGAAGAGGTTTGAAAAAGTAGATATTGAGTGCACGGAAGCATTTATGAAGTGTATAGCAGCCGGAGACTCAAGAAGAATAAAATTTTTAAGCATTTCAAGCTGTGAGACATTGTTGAATGCCATTCCTTATAATTTAATAGGAAGAGTCCAAAAGCTAGAAAAGCTCGTTGTGGATAGTTGTGATTCAGTAGAGGAAATTTTTGAGTATGGAGGACTAAATATTGAAGAAACAAGTCATGCAGTAATCCCGAATCTCGGAGAAATTAGTTTGATACATCTTCCAAAACTCAGGCATATATTCAACAAAATTCCGAGAAGCATTGTTCGCTTTCACAAGCTAAGAAAGTTGGATGTTTATGGGTGCGACAACTTGAAGAACATATTCTCCATTTCATTGGCAAGGGATCTCGTACAACTTGAAGAGTTAAAAATTACTAAATGTTGGGCAGTGGAGCAGATAGTTGCAAAAGAAGAAGAAGAAGAAATCAGCAACAAAATTGTATTCCCACTACTAAAGCGTATCAATATCTGTAATTCTAATGAGGGTTTATTTGAGCTCAAGTGTTTCTACAATGGGCTGTATGCCCTTGAATTCCCAATATTGGAAAGCTTGAGTTTGGATAAATGTTATAGCATGACAACTTTCTCAAATGGATCATTAACTACTCCAATGCTACAACAAGTACAAATAAATGAGACGTACTATCCATGTACTGGGGACCTCAACCAAGACTTGAAGAACAAGGTATAAAGTTGACATTTTCTGTTCTCCGTGACGTATTTTGAAATTAGTGACTTTTGCTAAGCAACATATTCAATAATTAGTGTTTGTCATAATCTAATTCATTCATTAAAGCCTTATATACTAATATCTTATTGTTTTCTTTTACACTGGCATTTGTTGAAGATATTGGAGAAAGTAGAGGTTTGCAAGGATGAACATTTCATGAGGATATGTCAAACTGCAGAAGAAGGCTCAAGCATAATTCGAGATTTGAGCATTTCACATTTGACATTTCACAAACTATTTAATGTCATTCCTTGCCATTTAGTGGAGGAGACTATTGAGTTGGATAAACAAACAACATTCTCTAGCCTTGAAAATATTAGACTGCATGACCTGTACAATCTGAAGCATATATTCAACAAAATCCCAAAAGGATTCGCTGGCTTTCAACAACTAACAAGTTTAGAGGTTCGAAGTTGCCTAAAATTGGAGAATGTATTTCCAGTTTCTGTGGTAAGGGGTCTTCGACAACTCCAAGAGCTACAAATAACATTTTGTGGTATGGAGCAAATAATTGCTGAGGAAGAAGAATCAATCCCTGCGAAAATTGTGCTGCCTCAGTTAAAGAGTATCAGAGTTATTCATTCATACAACCTGAAATGTTTCTACAATGGGATTTGTCACATTGAATTGCCACTTTTACAAAGCTTGACTATACCCAGAAGCGATGCTATGAAGACTTTCTCAAATGGATCAGTAAGCACTCCAAAGCTTCAAAACCTTCAAATAGGTTACATGGATTATCCATATAATGGTGATCTTAATGCCTATTTCAAGGTACGCTTCAAGTAATAATAAAGATAATACTGCATGTTTGGCTTTCATTTTTTATGACAAATTTCACCGTGGTCCTTCCATCAAATGATTGACAAGTCATCGTTTATGTGTCATTCATCTAACGGTGCAGAACGTATAGAAAAGTAGTAAGTTTCTGTGGAATAATTTTATAATTGCTTTATAGAAAATTTTAATTTTGACAGGCAATTTTTGTAAATTATTTATATCATTTTAGAAAATTAGTAAGGATTTTCATAATGTTGTGGTGCAATGCATGTTAAAAGTTAACAAAAATAACATATTAATTATCTCATAAATCTTGACAATACTTCTTTTATGATACTCTCAAACTGCAGTCTGATCCAAATTAAATGTTTTGTTGTGACAATTGATCCGAGATGATTAAAGCATTTTGCTTCACAGAGAAATTATGGTATGAAATCTTTCTCAGATGATATAGAGTACTTTTTACATGAATTCGGCTTTTTCATTTAGTTTGACTTATGAAAGCTAGTTTAATATAGTTTCTAATGCTATTACTTGAAGTGGATGAATAGCAGTTTAAGCGAGTCTTCCTGAAAATCAAATTTGGGGTACTTATACCAATATTGCATTCTGAATTCTGATAAAAATTAACTTAAATTTTTTGTGAAGGATTAGAAAAGTTTCCCAAGAAATGATGATATGGGGAACACTGTTATGAATATCCAAAAGAGACATGATAAGCTTAAAGAAGTTACATGATAACTGAATACTAAACCTATATGTTATTGGCTTATATATTTCATTAATAAATTCTGAGCTTATTTGAAGAAATCATGGTTAAAATTTTAACTGCAGGCTGAACATAAGCAATCGTCTCAGTCGGGAAATTTCATCAAACAAGTAAAGGAGCAAACGACTACAGAAGGTGATGACATTTTGTAAGTATTGGCTGAGAAGATGAAGAGCATATTATTAATGCAACGAAATTTCCTTCTGTACACTTGAATTTTGAGGTTTTTATGTCTATAGCATGTGTGGATAAAAATATTTTAATATCGTTACTATCCTGAATGATCCTTGATATTTTTACATCGTTAGTAAATTTTCTTTCTTTTGTGTTAATTCATTTCTCTTGTTTTTTAGGTCCTTATCCATCATGGGATTTGAGTAGTTTGTTGAGCAGGCATGAACCAACTTAGGCTAGAATTATGTGACATTTCTCTTTATTTGTTATGGTGTGCTTTATTTTTATAGGAGCTTGATCACTCCATACTATATATGGACAAAAGCATGTTATGATCCGGCCCACGGCTAATGCTACGAAATTTCTAAACTGCATATTGGGTTATGTAATTTGTACTATGTGCTATTTGTTTGATTGGATTATTCGTTCTTCTCTATTTTCCAGTCCGGAGAAATATAAATATATAATGCACTTACATATTCATTTTATAGAGCTCTATCTCACCATTAATGCCATTTGTCAGGTATGCACGAAGGAAATGAAGCAAAGAGGAAGCAGGAGTTCAACTCAAGCAGTTAGACAAATTGTTAATTCTGTGATGCATTCTGTAATCAATTGTATTTCAGTATTATGAGATCAATTGTAAATCCAATAGCAGTAGATACAACTGTAGAACTAAGCCAAGTGGCAATTTTGTTACAAGGCAATTAGACTAAACACTATATAAGTCAATGTACAATGTAATTCGATATTCATTCCATAATACATAATTCTCTCTTCTCTTCTTCTACTTTCTCTCTAAAACTCTGCTTCTCTTCTACCTTTTCTCAATCTATTCTTTTTCTTCTTCTTAGATTGCAAACCCTTAACATTGGTATCAAAGACTTAGATTCTTGCGCCAGTTTATGGAATTTCAGAAAGTTAAACTCACAAAGAAAGCAGCAATGGAATTATTAGAGGATAGAAGTCAGGAAAACTTAGCAAGAATTGAAGAAGCCACTAACCATTTGAGTTCTTTACAAACTCAAGTGTTGGAGCTGCAAGCTGACTTTGCTGCTTTATAGAATAGATTGGAGGATTTGATCAAATCTGCAATTCCTTCTACTTCGCAGAATCCGGTGAGTTTTTCACCACAACAACCATTTGATTATATGTTAGGCCCTCAACCTCGATCGACAGTTAACAATTTTCATAATGAAAATAGAGATTGTGCACTTCCAAAACTGTTGCCCAAATGTCAGCTGCCTATGTTTGATGGATTTGAAATTGAAACATGGATAAGCAAGTGCTGGAGATTTTTCTAGATTTTTGAAGTTGTAGAAGGAAGAAAAGTGGACCTGGCAGATTTGTATTTGCAGGGAAAGGCTGAGAAGTGGTTCAAGAATTTGATTTCAAGTCATCTAAGAGCCAGCTTGGAATTTTTTCTGGAGGAAATTGGTAAAAGATTTCAAGAGGTGGATATTGTTGATGCTGTTCAACTGCTTAATCAATTAAAGCAAATTTCAATAGTGAGCATTTATCAGGAACAGTTTGGAGATGTTAAGCTGAAGGTGGAGAAGAGGTATCCTGCCATTGACGAGGAATTCTATGTTTCTGCATTTATAGCATGTTTAAAGCCTAAGATTTGATCTGGTGTGAGAACTCAGCATGTGACTAATCTTTATTCAGCCATTAAGTCTACCAAACATCAAGAGCAGTATTTGCTCGATGTTTTGGAACCCTTCAAATCCAAATCCACATACATACCATTTTCTACACAAAACCAAAAATCATGGACACATCAACCCTTAACCAACCTAAACCAAATAATTTTATCACCAAACCACTCAACCCTAAAAGCAACCCCTCCTATCATCCTCAACCTAAAAGAATTCCTAGAATGTGCTAGAAATGCGATGATAAATATTTTCCAGGCCACCATTGTTCTATAGGAACCAAGAGGCTGAATGCATTACAAATTGTAGGTTCTTGCTAGGAGGAGCTGGAGATTGTGGAGGAAGGGGAGGAATTGGAGGTGGAACAAATTTATTTATCTGTAAATGCACTAGATGGGAAAGCCCACGCGCGCTAGGGAGCTGCAGGCCCGCCTGCAAGCCCGCAAGCATGGGCTTTAGGGACGGCCCGCAATCCTATGCTTGCCTTGTGGAGGCCGAGTACGGGTCAGTTCGCAAGTCCAAGTAACCGCGTGGTTGACCCACTTTGTGGGATGTGAATGTTCCCATCCCACATTGTGTTTGAGGGGAAATCAACACTCCCCCTCTCCCTATATATAGGGCTCCCCTCTCTCATTGTTCCATACTTCAGCTCAGCCTTTCTCTTTGAGTTCGACATCTCTTTCTTTGTGAGTTGTGCGAGATCCTCCACGAGTTTCTCTAAGAAACGAAGAATTCTTTAGAAGGGTCTTTATATTTTGAAGTGAGCCTTCTCAGTTTATATTTTTGGGTTGGTTTTCGAACAGTCTAGTAGTTGCTGTCTATTAACGGGTTCTACCTCAACGAGGTTTTGGTCGGTGAAGATCCGTGTGGATCAATCATAGAGGTTATCCTAATTTAGAGCTTGTTCTAACGGAGTTTTGCCAAATTGCTCTAAGGGAACGCCACATCCAAATCAAAGAGAGAAGCACACATCAACTGGTAATACTTTAAACTTAGATTCTAGTGTTTCTTTTATAAGTTTTATAAACCTATTGGCATCTATGGAACGTTTCGACTTAGATTATATCAATCATGGCACGCTTAGGAGATTTTTTAGGTCAATTTTAAGTTTTGAAATTTCACCTTGCAACGTTGCATGTTCAATTACAGTCTTGATTAACAAGCAATGGTATCAAAACATGCTTTATGCAATGCATGATTGATTGTAATATGTTGAAGTTGATATTTTCTATGAATTAATTATAGTATGCTATATATGACTTAGGTTTCAATTCCCGTTATAGAAAATGATGTGATTACTAGATTAAGGTTTTGCTCAAACTTAGTGTAGGTGATTATCATATAAATTAGCAATGTTATACTACATGTATAAATGCTTAAACTGAGGGTCGCCCCGTACTTCACTCAATTAAAGAATGAAATTTTTAAATCATAGTTGTCCATGGTATAACAAATCAAAGTGCTCGTGGTTATTTTGGCAAGGATTAGACTTGGTTGCTCATTCACTTTAAGGGGGCCTCTCCTACTTAGAAATCTCCATCAGTATTAGGTTTAAGTGTACCCAAGGGACTTTTATGACTTCGTTGATTTCTAGTATGGGAATTGATTCTGCATATAGTTTTACAAACGTGGTTTAAGTTGTTAAATTAAAACTTATAGACATAGGTGCAAGAACTTAAACATGGACCTTGTTTGTTTTGCATGCTATGTGGAGTCTTGGCATAATGGAAT
>CATIWQ010244824.1:0-10241 GCA_949673415.1 Euphorbia schlechtendalii | reverse complement strand
CCATCATCTTCAATAAACAAAAAAACAGATCTCCTGTGTCCTCTTCCCATTCAGGTTAATCACCTTCTCTAAGACCTCTATTGAGGTTTATACATTATACTTTGGAGGAATATTCCCAACCACACACGGTCCTCTCTTTTTAACATCTATTGTTGTTTTGCACTTCAAACATTAATGGCACATTCAATTCATTACACTTTCATTTTCCTTTGATTCTTCATCATTTATGGCGTCAGATGGATGCTTGGAAACAACTCTCTTATGGTGCAATTACATCATTAGTTACCTCTAATCTAGCTACAGTTCCACTTAATCAAGGTGAGTCACCGTGTCTTACTAGTAATTAACGGGCTCATATTTGTAAAACAACAAACAAACAATTTGTTGTTTTGTGCTTTTTAAGTAGACTAGGGTTGTCTAGCTTACACTGAAATCAATGGTGTTTACAAGTTTTCAATAACTAGTTTATGTACTTGATTACGTATTTCATTAGGAGAAATAAGTGAAATGGGCTGGTGGGTTCTGCACCCATAAAAGTCAAAATCAAGATTACAAATCTCAATTTATTAAGTAACTCTTTGGATTGCATATGGGGGGAAATTAGGGTTTGACAAGATAAGAGTAACCCATTTGCTAATTGAAAAACAAAACTCAGCTAGAAGCTCCGATTATATGTTGCAGATGGATGTAAGAAGGCATGAATTTTCAAAGAAGATTCCACTTCTAAAAACCCTCTTCCTAAATATACTTGTGTACTTTCAAGAAGAGATCATCAAGCACTTTCAGACAGCTATACTCCACTCAGTCAACAACATCAAATATTCAGACCAAACAACGATTCCAGCCTACTTGTCCCAGATCTAACTTCAGATGCTACAGCTAGATCCATTTCAAGATCGACTAATCCGGTCAGATACCGAGAATGTTTGAAGAATCACGCAGTGAGTATAGGCGGATCTGTACTTGACGGGTGTGGAGAATTTATGGCCTTGGAATGTGCAGCTTGCCAATGCCACAGGAAAGAAACTGTTGGAGATTTACCAGTTTTTACACGTGAAGTTCACAATCCCAATGGCTTAGGTCAAAGATATCCATGGGGGACTTCAACTGGTGCCCCAGTGATGATGAGTTTCGGGGGCAGTCTCATCAAGTGAGGATCTTGACGTGTTGGCATCGGCTTTGCAGAGAGTGAAGAAAAGGTTTAGGACTAAGTTTAGCCAGGAACAGAAGGAAATGATGATGGCATTTGCAGAAAGATTAGGTTGGAAGATCCAGAAACAAGATGGACAGCAAGTAAATCAGTTCTGCTTAAGCCTAGGTATAAAGAGAAACCTCTTCAAGGTTTGGATGCATAATAACAGGCAAGCCATGACGAAGAAACAGATGTAAGAATGTATATTCATTTAATTTATTTCTAATGAAGATGTACTTGTGTCTGGTGATACTGGGTTTAGCTGTACATCACATGTCCATAATAACTAGATTAAACGCCACAATATTCATAGAGCATACAATATATTATCAGATCAAAGGTGTGTAAACTCCGAAAAATAAAAACCTAAACGCATAAGGAGAACAAAAGGATGAAATAGCTTAGAGTTAAGGCTATGAATAATGAGTTTATATGTGTCCCTCACAAATTCACAATTAACTTTGTATCACGGGCTTGTGAAATTGTTGCAATTCAAGATTTAAAGCAGGATGAAACGGGAAAATTTTAATTATCAAAATCCTATATACCCCTTAATTAATTAATTAATTAATAGTGTGATCTCATATAGAGTAATGCGTTTAAGTTGTTAGATTGTACACATAAACATGGACATGATAAATAGGATAGAATTCACGAAATCAAATTAAGAAAACACCTAAAACAAGAAAATGATCAAGTTAAGAGTACTAGAAGTTAGGTATTTCTCACAGCTCTTGCTTATGATTTCTCAAATTGTCTCCAACAGCTCCAGTGGCTTGTGATAACTTCTCCTTTGCTGATTCATAGCTAGCCTTTGCCTCTCTGCTCACCCCTTTCATCTTGGCTGATTCATATCCCTCCCCAACTCTACGTCCAGATTCATCGAAGTCCTTCATTTCATCTCTCGCTTTATGTGATTCCTCTTTTGCTTCATCTTTCGAATCATCACATCTCTCTTGAGATGAAGCATTTAAGCTGCTAGGTAATGCATCTGCCAATCTATCTTTGGCCTCATCATACGCGTCCCTTGCCTTTCCTTTTCCATATTCCATTGCCTTTTCCGGCACTTCTCCACCTTCGTTTGTTCCAACCATTCTTATAACACGATCCATCTTGTCTGAAGCAACTTCCTTCAAATCTCTCGCAGTTTCATAAGCCTTATTAGCTGCCTCGCTCGTCTTTTCGGTTGTATATTTTGATGCTTCTGGAAAAACCAGCATCAAATGAAGAGGAATCACAAAGTGCTTAAAAAGACTTGATTCAGCAACTAATTAATAGGATGAACAAGTTACCAGATGCAGCTGAGCAGACTGAGTCCTTCGCTTTGGTAGCAGTATTTCCAGCACTATCCGTTAGATTTCTATATCATCAACTTTAATACATCAGCGAGAAGCAGCCAAAGTTGAGTGCCCATTTTCATCCAATAACATAACTAGTGATGGTGGTCTAATTAAGTAATGAAGATAGCATATAAGGTATCCTCTATATGGCACCAATTGAATATTTGGTAATAATAAATTAATCTAGTTTAATTTTGGTTGAATAAATAAATCTTTATTCTAGAAAATATGGAATCCGATAAACAATTGTCAAATCTGTTATACGTCTGATTATAAATTACGATTTATAAGTCCTCTTCGTAAGCTTTGACTTATGGGTTTTAAGTATTATTAGATATGCATGATCACCTCTTACTTTTTATTATGTAAAAGAAGTCATTTTGGGAATATGGATACCTTATAACGTCCAAGACTAATTGACTAAATTTCCAAAGATTGTGGAACGACTGCACAATTCAGACCATGAACAATTCATATTGATTTCATATTTGACTAAATGACTATATAAGTCTATAATTTTGCATTTTAACCTAATCTTAATACATAAGTCATAGTTTTTGAATAATTTGTTTCCATTTTTCTTTTTATTACTTACTAATTAATAATAGTAGAAGCAGGTATTCTAAAATTTCGACAAAATAATAAGGCTTGATGAGTTCATTAAAAATATAAATTTGTTTTTATAAAATTGCAAAAATCGCAAATCAACGAGAATAAAACACATACAAGGAGATAATACGAAGATTCTGAACTCGGACAAACTCAGAGTTATACATTGCTAAAAATATGATAAAATGCACTAAAATAATCAATAGAAAAAAAATGTTAAACACAATGTTTGACACCATGTTTGAAACCTTATTAGCAAGGAAAATTAAAGTCACATAGAATACAATTTGATTCCATTATTATATATCTTTAAGTATTTTTGTTTGGATAAAAAGTATCAATGAGAAATAAATTAGACAGTATGTTATGTTTGGATAATATATAATTGTTAGAATCATCTAAGTAATTTTGAATGTGGCGAAAAAAATAACTGACATGAATGAAGAGAAGAGAATTACAGTTCGTAGTTCGGTTGACAGAAACAAAAAGCGACGGAAACAGCCACCACCGCCGCCACCAGCATTACCACTCTTATCTTCCCCATCTTTTCGAATTGTCAATTAATTCAATTTACAACAAAATGAAAGCGAAATTGAATGATGATAAAGAAAACGTGGAAGTTGAGGGGAATTACGTGGAGGGATTTTGGGACGTTGCTTTCTGCTTCCCTGCAACGTGTCTGCTCCTTCTAATTACCACCTATTCACCCTTACAATCCACACACTTTACATAACAATCAATTTAAAAATCTATGTTTTAATAGATTTTGTTCTTTGTATGATGTCATATTATGTGTCGTTTTAAATTGTTGATAATGTCTATTTAGTTTTCTAAATTTAGACAATCAAATAAATATTGTTTACAAAAAGTACAATTTAAAATTGAATAACCCATCTATTATTCTTATCTTATAAATAGACATTGTCTATTTTTAAGATCATTGCCGCATCATAAAAATTTCTTATATTCTACATGCCACCTAAACTTGAAATCTACAAACTACTAAAGATGATCGAATATTTTTAATAATCTACTCTAGTGCATTCTAATTCAGTTTGTCATTTCATATAATATGTTGAAAATTTGACGGAAGAAAACATAAACGTAGAGAAAAAATATATACACTGTCCTATTTTTTGATAGTCTATTTAACTAAAATATGAAAATTTAAAATATTTGTCATTTTCAAATTTTCATGTGTTCGTTTCACCGTTCTTTCAAGTATACTCTTATTTACTCTAATGTTACTTTTAAGAGAGAAATAAATAAGACATTAACTTGAATTAGACTTAAAGGAATATTAGTATTTTCATACCTTATTAAATGTTTTATTAAAAAGTATGAAATGTATAAGAGGGTTAGTTTAAAAATTGGAGGGTGTAACAAAAATAATTAAGGAGTTGATGCTACTTGAGAGTGAAGATGTAAATTTTTCTAAATGGGTGAATGAGTGAAACACTATGATGACTTTGTTAACTTTTCCACTTATAATCATTGGATCAATGATATGATTATTGATCCAATGTTGATAAGAAATAAAGTAAGGTTTATTTTGTTAAAAAAAGTAATCATATAACCTACACCGATAATTAAATACAATAGTTATATACCGTGTATGATAATTGATTCAATGATAATAAATAGTGAAATAAATTTTAATTCATAATAAAGTCAAAATATTATATCTATGCTTTTAGGTAGTTTTTATAGTGATTTTGTAAAAAACAAAGTCTCCATTACTTTGTCTTTTATCACCATTGAATCAAATTGTTTGAATGTTGAACAAATGGTGATAGAGACAAAGTAAAATTTACTTTGTCAAAAACAAAGTCACTATAGCCTATACCATACATTAATAAAATATCTAATATATTTTACTTGTTTTCCAAAATTATGTAAATAATATATTTAATTTATAAAGGTCCTATAAATTATATTTGAATTATTTTTTTCGATTAATTTCTGTATTTATCAATAATTTGTAGAAACAAATAATAGAAAATGAAATATTCAAGTCAAAATGGTTGAAAAATAAGGATGCTTCCACAGTGGTTTTATTTTCAACAATGTTGTTATGATTTTAACATTTTCAAATAATTAAATTAATTTTCACATCACTATTTTAAAAATTGTAAATAATAAAATATGGTAATTTTTTTAAAAGAAAAATCATCATAGTATTACCCATAAGTTATAATATAATTAAATAATTTAACATACAAAATTAAGTCATCATTGATACAAAAGTTATAAATTTGAAATCAAAGGCCCACGTTTAATATTACAATTTCCCTAAAATCAAGTGTCCACATTTTAAGTTGGCCATGTCGTTTCACAAATATGGGCCAACCTAAAAGAAATAGATAAGTTAAAGAATAAATGGGCCAAGCCTGAAAATATATAGGAAAAGCCCAGCTTTCACCTTTCTTGAGAAACCAGGTTTAGGGCCGATAGGGCTACAAATGAACAAAGTCGTTCATAAACAGCTGGGTGTTCGGCTCGGTAACATCTCGACTCGACTCGATTAATAAATAAACAGTTCGTGAACATGATTTCGGGCTCGGATATTAAACAAGCCGAACATAAAAAAGTCACAGATCTGCTCGTTAACTCGCGAACAAACTCGATTAGAGGCTCGAAAAATGTTCGAGAACTAGCTCGGTGAATTTTTTACATGACATAAAATAAACTTTTTATAAATTGATTAATTGCTAACTGCTAAGTTAACTTTGTTGGTCTTTGAATGACATCTTGAGGCTATATCATGCATTTTGTTATAGTGCTTCGTCATTCACAATCATACAAGCTTAAAATATTATGTTTTTAATTTAATTTCAGTCTTGAATGACATCTAATATTTGGTGAACAAAAATAAACGAGTTCATTTATGAATAAATTAATAAACAGGTCACGAACAAAATAAATGAGCCACACAAACATAATTTTGAACTCGAATTCGAGCTCAGCTTGGCTCGCGTTCATTTAAAACTTAAATAAACGAATACAAACATGTCAAAATTCGGTTCGGCTCGGTTGGTTTCCAGACCAAGGGGCAGAGCAAAATGCTCCCATAAAACCAATTACGGACACCTCTCCCACAAAAACATGAAACAGCTATCAATTACACTCCACTGTGTAATACATAGATGGCCCAACTCTAAAAGATTTGGTCCAATTTGAAGCAGTCTATGATTCTTATTTTCTTAATAAAAAAGTATTACTCCCGTTTGGTACTTGAATGTACCCATTTCCTTGCATAGCATGGAACAAGCACTAGCAGCACTGGCGGTGTGACTATCCAGAACCCATATATATAGCCAAAAATCGTTCAGTTTTTTTGTATGTGAAATTAAAAGTAAATTTCTATGTGTACTTTTCAAATTTAAAACCCTGGTTTCATTTTAATGGAGTTTAATACAATTGTAGTATATATAGTTTCATTTTTTGTTTTCTATTGTTTTTTTCTCTGTAAATAACTGGATATGGTTGATTATCGTTTTTTATCAATTATAGTTGTCTTTTATATTAAGGTGGTTAAATATATTGTTTCTTATCTTGTTCTGGTTAGCAATCCAAAAACATAAGACCAAGTTAATAATTAATTATCTCTTGGCTCAACTTGAGGTGAAATATAGTATGTAGTTGCAATTTCATACGGTCCCATCATGCAAAAATATAACAATTTGAAACCTTACTCAACACAGTTTATTTTTCATAAAAATACAATTTTGAGATCTCTTAAAAAATAAGCTAAGTCCAGCATGGTTAGACTTTCCTAGAGGAGACAATACGATGTTAACAATATCCCTCTTAGATAGATATCATAGGCCAGTGTTTTCAAAAAAAGGATATCATAGGCCAGCCAGCTTATTTAATTTTTGTTTTGCAGATTCTTCCTTTTGTGAATCTTGGACTTGAATTGTTGGGTTCATTGTTATTTTTATTTTATTAGTTCCCTTTTTCTTCTAACTTGCTTTAACATTAATTCCCGTCAAAGAAGATCTCTCGTCAGCAACAAGATCACTAGACCAATCTTATAAATCCCTTTTTCCATTATCTCTATACTAAAAGGAAAAAAATAAAAAACAAAAATCCCAAATCCTAGATTGTGGTTTTAGAGACATTCCAGTTGTATCTTGTTGCTTTTGAGATAGTGTTTGTGTTTATTTTATGTGCTATATCTCAATACTCAATCATCATTTCATGTGTTATAATTAACGAAAAAACTAATATTAAACAATGAATAGTATTATTGCATGCATGCAGAGACACACGTGGCATCTTGATTACTGATCATGGATGGGTAGCATCATTTTGTGGGTGATGTCATTGCATATATACGCACATTGGAAAAGAGGAAATCGAAACATAAGTGGGGCCCATCAAATCCAACGAGCCACATAAGATCATGATTAATAGTAACAATGCATGTAACAATGTGTGATGAGATTTTGTTCGTTTCCATACAATGTTTAATGATAAACAAAATCAAACAAATGGTATTACTATTGTTTTTGGCATTGAATTAAGGAAAATCTTGTGAAACAAAGAAGTAGAAGTAGAATCAGAATTAGGAGAGTAAGCAGAGTATAAGGCTTGAGAGAATAAAAGAAAAGAAACGGGAAATAAAGAGAACAAAAGTAATTATGGTCATAGACAAGTTAGGTCTCAACTTGCTCATACAGGGTATTTTATATTTTGATCTAGAATTTTAGCTACAATAAATTTTACCATATATTAAAGAATATAAAATAATTATACATTTGTATTTAAAGTTTACATGTATTTATATAAAAATTGTTGTACCTAACCTACATTATAGTTTTAAAAATATATTTATCAATTATGTAATGATCTTATAAGTTTAAAATTTTTAAATGTTAGTTCAAACTTGGGTTGATTTTTACAATAAAAAAAAGTTGAACAAAACGTGACCTAAACTCATTCGGCTCCAGTGGAGGAATAGATGGTGGAGATGAAAGGAAAGGGAGAGAGCATCTTTAGGAAAGCGGTTGGTCGTCAAATACAAATAGACTCACCAATCTCAAGATATATTTTGAATCTTTTTGATCTGATGGGGTCGATGTTTCAGATGTAAGTTTGTTCTGTTTTGGGTCATCATTAGATTGTGGGCTCTACCCAAGCTTATTTTTTTTAATTTGACTCTTTATCACTTTATTGAGTTTGCATCTTTGACTCAAGATCTGTCTACTTCTCTTTCTTGTCCTAATTGAACCAACAACAACTAGAGTTTGTGATTGTTACTTTGATCATTGCAGAATAAGAAGAGTATCTGATTGGGATGTAACCCTTTTCACTTTCTCTCTTTCCTATTCTCTAACTGGCCACCACCTATTTCATCTTTATCTATTTGTATTTTCGTTTGTTGGAAGTGATGCTAATGCATATTTTGTGGATATCACCTGTAACGTGCTACTACTCTTTTGGTAACACAGATATGAAAGTAAAAATTGTGGTTTAAGTTTTCACTAAATAAATTTGTGGAAAGAAATGACTATATTATATGTAACTAAGTGCCGGATAATATATGTTAACACAAGATAACTATCATATTTTGTTATGGTTGATGTGATACTCTGAAATCCGTATAATAAAACTCTCTCATCATCCAAAAAGGAAAAAATTGAATCTTAAAACGCCCAATCCTCTTTTTTACGAAGACTTTGCTTAGTTAATTGAATAACTATTTTAAATCATTGTTTGCGTTGAATGCATTATAATTATTTCTAGTTTCAGTCCTCTAGAATAGCGAGAAGATTTTTGTTTTTGGGTTTGTATTGAATATCAACATATAGGGATGATTGGTTCATTTGATTATTTTTCGCTAGTTTGCTTTTTACTCTGGTATTGTAAACTCTTTTTTGCTCTTTAATGAATTTTAGGGGCGGGTGCTTTAGGGAAGGGAAGAGTAGTGTCTCCGAGTGTGTTTTGTCTCGTGTACTTTTATGGTGTTATGTAAGCGACGATTTAACGGGTGGGTCACATTTCACCCTTACTCTATTCTCCCTTTGTGTAGCTTAATTAAAAAAACGTATAGGGATGTATGTATTGAACATGTGTTTCTTATGCATGCGGTTAATGTACATAATTATATGTTAAAATTAAATTATTTTGTTTTTTAAAAAAAAAAATATTTTGACTTAATGCATCCATTACCTTGTATTTGTTAAAATTGGTATTTGCAGTATTTTAAAAGGCCCTAGTTGGGGGCTAAAGCCTCCGTGATCTATGCGGAGATTAATTAAAAATTAATCGAGTAATAGGCGGGGACTAGAGAATTACTATTTTAAAATATTAAATATTTATTGATGAATTAGAATAAAAAGTATAACTAATATATAAATTTTTATATAATAAAACTAAAAATTCATCTAACAACATTTTTCAGAGTTTGGATGACACTATTCTAGAATTTGGCAACACTTTTTTAGGTTTTGGCGACACCTTTCTAATCTTTTGCAACACTTTTTGAGGTTTTGGCGCCACTTTCCACATTGACTGCCCGATTTTATAAATCGTGGCGGTGTGCGAAAAAACCCCGCTCAGTCGCCTCCTTGACCGTCTTTTAAAATAGATGATATTTGTCATTCTGAACTTTCAAATATGTCAGATTCTCCCTTGAACTTGTTTAAAATATATCAGTTTAACTTATATCAATTTTTACTTGGAAGGATAAAATCAGATAAATGACATTTTTAAGAATTCAAACTAACTAAAAAATGACACATAACGATAAATGTATTAACTAATACATTTCAAACAAATTCAACACATGAAAAAATTTCAAGTAACATGTATCAATTTTAACAAATTCAATTGTTATAAACGCTAGGCCAACTATTTTTTTTGGTCTACGAATGGATTTTTTGTGTTCACGTGATGCTTATAATATTCTGAGAATTGGGTACAGCTACTAATTTTTCTTTTGAATTTATAACGTATACTAAATTTATATATTTTTTATTTTAATTTTTTATAATTAATTGGTTTGAGGAAATGATGCGGTCACTACCATGCCCCATGCCATGACATGCATGCATGCAGTTCAATTTGATTTGGCCTACTTTATTAAGATTCTC
>CATIWQ010244779.1:0-11466 GCA_949673415.1 Euphorbia schlechtendalii | reverse complement strand
GATATTGAAATATTTTATTTAAAAAAAATAATGTGGACCAAAGAAATCCCAATTGGCCACCAGCCCTCGTTGGAAATTCTAGCACCTTGCTGGAATTTCATGCGAGCCCGGTTTAAACCCGGCCCGAATTCCTATAAATATCGGGACTTTTTTGAATTGAAGGGGGTTCGAAATTTTAGAGAAAAATCTAATTTTCAGAGTAAAAAACTACAAAAATATTTTCTTTCAAATTTTCTTTTATAATTTGAATCCAAAACAAGTTTGGATTCCAAAACTTTTGATTTTCAAATCAAATTTCATTCATCTATTTCTTCTTAAATTTTCAAATATTCTCGGATCTAAAACAAATTTAGAATCCGAGTCTAATTATCTTTTGGATAAATAAAAACTTATTTTCCATTCAAACCACAATTACATCAAAACGAAGGAGGAACGCTCCCAGAGATCGTACGGATACGCCGAAGTGGATTCACGCCGAAAGGGTAAGCATTTGAGTTCCTAGAATTGCGTATTCCGTGCTCATCGTCTACTGCTTCTTTTTCTGATTTTATCTGTGAACTTAGAATTTTTATTATTATTCTAAATGTTGTAATCATCTGTAATTTCTTTAATTGGAAATTCATATTAGAATACCCCCACAAAGGGAAAACAAATTATTCCTGGATAACAGGCCTCATGTTTTGCTATGCGGTCATTTTCACTAATAAAAATTGACCAACATATGTGTAAATAAAAATGAACCAATTTTTATTTAAAATAAGAACTTTAAACCATCGATGTTTTAATTAGGACACACATGCCTTCTCAAAATCAAATCGAACATATGTGTAAATATTGTGCCATATCTCGTGCTAATCTTTGTGGATGCAGGTTAGATGTATGCCTAGGATTTTATTTTCCTTTGGGTATTGCAAATAATGTTTTTGTGAAATGTAATTAATAGATTAGGCGGGTGGTTGCATCCCCCGAAGTTATGTAACATTTAATCTTTACTTTTCCGCGTTTATTTACCGCTTTGTGTATAGATTTACTATTTTCCGCACATACGTTAAATCATGCATAATAACTCAAAAATGACATAAGTGTGATGAATATGCACAATTAAGAAATACGGGTTTCTATAGATGTAATATAATGTGATCCAATAAGAAATAAGCAACTTATCCCGGACCCGAATCTCTGTGTCTTATTGGGCCGTCCCCCAGACGTTAAGCCTCACAGGACTCTAATTCCTGGATGAGCTAATCCAGGTGGTGACTCCACACTAAGAGATAGCAGATTCGGGTTTGATCGATCTAAAAATGTTTTCGCTCTCTTTCAACCTTCCTGGTCCACGACCCGGTACATTTTATTTTCACTTTAAACACCCCTATGGACCACGTCTCTCAATCCGCGCGCTCTCGGCCCATCACTCTGTGTCGTCGCTCACAGGGGCAACTTTGCTGGGCATTTCTAAAAACTTGTTTTTTCAAAGATTTTAGATGTTGTATAAGTGCCAAAAATTATTGGTCACATTATTCTGTATTCTCTTAATTATGACGTATTCATAAATTTCGCATTGCAATAGAAGGGATTAGCCCATAAGTCTAAGATGCCCCTATTACCGTGAAACTTTCTCTTGTACTAATCTACCTCCCTGAGAAAAGATAGTACTTCAGCGGGTGGAACACTTGTTGCCATATCGCATGTACCTCCCTCGTTAGAACCCAGTTGGGGAGAGACTTGGAGTGTATTTTAGTACAACAAGAACCTTCTACATCAACAACCCATTTATAAACCTCATGTAAATAAGCCGTAGGCATTTTCCCTAGGGTGTTACCCAACAAAAGACCATGCATTATATTTTCTTGCAGGTGCGCTCCTTAGTATCTTCATGGTACTAAGATAAACTAAACTTAGGATAGAGACTAGCCAAAAACCCTACGCGCGGGAGTTGTATGGTTGGAAGTTTGGACGTTGCATGCTATGTGCTACATACTTATTATTATATAAATGTCATGCTAACCACAAATTTTAGTGCAGACACTTAAACGCACACACTCATAATGTTAATATGATATAACATATCTTCTCATCGTCATACTTAGGATTAGTTAACACTTGAGATCGTGTCACCCTAGGTCAACATGAAACCACTTAGAACCATGAAGCATCATTCACCCTAATCTGCGTGATGTCCACTTAACATCCGATACTTAGCCCACAAGGGGCAATAATATATCCCACAAATTACCTATGAGATGTCCACTCGACATCCAACTCATAGCCCACACAGGGCAATGCCACATAGCCCAAACAGGGTAAATACATACCCAAATCTTTTTTCCCACATTTCATGGTGTCCCTGCTAACATCCAAACCTAAGCCCGCACAGGGCGAACTTATTTAAAAAATCTTACCTTACCAAATCTTCAAGGGTGTGTGCTTAATACCTGAACCATCCGCCCACACAGGGCAAAGATTCATATATCACCTCATACCCTCAAATAGCAATGACTACACAAGCATTCAAAATTCCACCCTAATTGGGTAAAAATAACCAAATCATTCATTAGATAGCAACATACGGTAGTTGTTTTCATTTCATTAGGGTATGCCACATTGCTTACCCGAAATCAATTTAACCTCCTCATTCCATGAGATCTAGTCATAGTATGAAATCTCCAAATATCGACTTATTACCATACGGGTAACTTAGTCATCTCACTTACACCACTCATATTACGATATCACATAGACATCGTACAGATCTCAAATCCAAACCCAGATGTTGGATTTTTCATTTGCACTTGTTTTTATTTTTACATAACGACTAACCCGTTTGTTTCAAATGGATTGACAAACATATTATTCATCTCACATCATGACATGCTAACTCCTTGTGAATGCATCTATAACATTAAACATCTCACGCATTCACAAATCATATCATGAATCTCAAATGCGTGGTCTGGCCTTCTCCTTGTGTATCTTAGCTTGGAAAAGGCCTGCTCACCGCCTAGTCCACATTTCTCCAATCGTGGCTAATCTGGGGGGTTCCATACATTGACTCAAGTGAAGGCTCAGGTTCAGATTCGGATTCGGTTCAACAAGCAATGTTAAATTTTGATAGCATGGCCAATCTACAAGAAGAAGGAGCGGGGGAGGATCACCCTATTTTAACTGGAAAAACCTCACAGCAGACATATCAATCATCGATGAGCGTCGAGATTGCAACTGCCCTAACAGCCTTTGCAATTAGCGAACAACTAGCATCGCTCATTCGCCAACACGTCAGGAGGGTTCATAATGTGGTGTCCAACCCGGAGGTCACCCTTAACAATGGTTATCCAATTAGCTGGCCTGAAACAGGGGGACCTCCTACCTCACATGTAGTGCATCCAAATCCTACCACCTTTTATCAATGTGGGGCAGGACAAAGTCAGCTGAACCAGGCTCAGATTGGGCAGCTAGGATATAACGTTGTCAATCCTTCCCAAAACCAATTCTTCTAAGGGCAGCCTGGCCAGCCATCGTTCGCACCAAGAACTTTCTACCAAGGAATGACCCAACAACCTATTCTCGATTGGAGAACATCAATGGCTTCACAATTCCAGGGACCCCAGCTGCCCACTTTCACAGCATTTCCTAAGGGGCAACATAACATCTATCCAAACACTAGGAACACCATCCTCAAACAACCAAGCATGGCAGAATTGTGGCAACAATTCTTGGCTACTCACGGTGGCCATCTCATGAACTCATACCCTGCACAACCAACAATCGGGGATGAAGACAGCCTGCCCCCAAACTTCGCAATGCTGCAGTTTGAAAAGTATGTGGGATCTGGTGACCCGCGCTCTCACTTAATTCATTATCAGACTGTGGTGAGAGCATTAAGGGTCAGCGAACGAATGATGGCTAAGCTCTTTGTCAACACCTTGGACCACCCAGTCAAAGAATGGTACAACAACCTTCCATAGGACAAAGCTATTGATTGGAATAGCCTTGCTCGGGCTATGATGGGGCATTATGGTTTCAACTCTCAAATGGAAACCACAATGCAACATTTGGAGGCTATAAGGCAAGAGCAGGGTGAAAGTTTCAAATCCTACTACGTGCGCTGGATGGCCACACAAGTCAGGCTTCGGGCTCGCTTAACTCTACCAAAGATGATAACCAAACTTTTAGACTGTGCAATGCCATGATACAGGAACAAGTTTGGATTAGAAATCTTTTCGAGCTATCAAGAAGTGTTTGAGAAGGCGGATAGGTTGGAGCACTTTAAATCTATGGACACATCTGAGGGGCGCTAGAAGAACCCATGATTGATGATGTAATAAATTAGCTTTTAGCTACTTGACCCACGGGGCTTTTTGAATTTTTGAATAAATTGAACTTTGTTTATTTTCTTAATATTCTATTGATGACATCACACATTCTCATAAGCATATACATAATGTTTTTAGCACATGTGACACATCATGTCATGAAATTAATTTGGGTATGAATGGATTAACCACAATTACAATCAAATCAAATGATTTGACTCTTGAGAGAAAGTGAGAGACAAACACATGTACTTAGACAACGCGTGATAACATAAAGACGTAAGATCGATAGAAAGATCTCCAAGCACAAAAGTCCACTGATTAGTAAATCAGTCAATCAAAGGAATGAAGCACGCAATGATCAAAATGATCAAAACCAGAATAAGGCCAAAATGTCAACAAAGCAAGTTAAGGTCAAACAACCGATACAACGTCAAAGAACACAAAGAAGGAGTCAGATCGTTGAACACGTCAACAACTCCATCACACGGCTCGCCAACACTTATGGGCCGATCATTACATTGAGGAGGACACATCATTGAACGAAAACCATTCACCATCGACGAATCAAGCTATCAAATCTGATCTCCGACATACCACCTATCGTTGGAGAACAATTGAACTCAAAAGGAAAAGATGTTAAACAAAACCCATCGATCAGAAAAGCTGAACTAGGCAATAACTAAAGTCATGGACATGGACGGCTATCGATCTATTAGATCTATCATGCATAGGTGAAAGAAATAAATTGATAAAAAGCAGTACCAATAAAAAAATAAAATTGTATTTAGCCTGTTAATTAACACTTCGTTAGTTGAGCAAAAATTAAGGTCTCTTTTCAAAACAGAAAAAGAATAGTTCGCTGAGTTGAAAACCTGAAAAGGGCAGCTTAGGAAAAACTTAAGACATCGAAAGAACCACATTGGTTAGAAAACCTGAGAGGGCTAATCAATGGCAGGAGTCAAATCATTTGAAACATTTATACCGCTATTAAGTTCATCAATGAATTGTCATTTTTGTTGAAGCTTTATGCATATGCTTATCTTAATTACATGCATGCCAATGGTAGAATATCGCAAGTAAATGTCCAAAAAAATGAAAAGGTAAAAGTAAAGAAAAAATGAGTCTGTTGGGTTGAAAACCTGAAAAGCCGGTCCAGGCAAAAATTAAGACAAGGTTCGATAGATTGAAAACTCGTAAGGGCAGTCTATGCAAAAATTAGGACCAAAGAAATATCAAATTCATCATCTCCTCCTCAGAACGGTACGAGAGATCCTATACCTCCAAACACTTCAGGTAAATGGCTTCCAAGCGATCATCGCTAACACAATGCGGGATCAACGACTCATCCAAACCAGGTCCAAGCTCTGAACTTGAATTTGATTCAGCGAACCCATGGTCATCGCTCTGAGGAAGTCATCCATGGAATCCCCAACCAGACAAATCCTTGGGGCAACCATGTACCAGCACAAGAGAAGGCTCTTCAATGAACGAAGCCCACAACACCTACAATAGACGAACATACATCATATGATAAATATTGTTCATGCATGAAATCATGCATACATTACATTCGCATCACGTCATTTACAAGTAAAGACGATGCCAAATCGGGGCAATACCGTCCTGGTAAACAAGGAACTCCACCTCCACTTGGGGAACCTGCAAGCACTAAGAAGGACGATGGCCCACTCAAACTTGAAGTCAACATTGCAACATCACAAAAGCATCCTACAACAACGGAGCAATCTTCAAGACATCCCCGAATTTCCATTAAACTTATTTATTTATCATGTTTTAATTTTTGATTGAAGGGGCAAAAATTTTTACTTCGCATAAACTCAATCAAATAATTAAAACATTCATCATAAAATGTATTAACATTATACTTTCCTCTTATTTGTCACAGGGAATAAGTCAAAGGAAATTCAAGGTCGCCTATGAAATATATTCAGGCACCTATCTCCAATCACTCCAAGGGGCACACGATAATCGCAACCGAAGAAGGAAACGGCTGCCGACTATAACAAGAACGTCGTAGAAGGAAACAGTCGACCCACCCACAAGGGGCACCAATTACCTAGGGAATTCGAAGAAGAAAAAGGACAATCCTACGAGGACATGGTGCCAAAAAGGAAGGCCCATGTCATCAACAATCGGGAACAAAGAAATCACCAACCCCACCGGTCAGGTATATTCTCAATCCCTCCGCTCCATTTCGTGTGATCATGCTGGTTATACAACCAGCGATTATCACATGAGGGGCAGCTGGGAGCACGGGATTTTGTACCAGCTCACGCGTTCAATGATGATGGCTTTTCAGGATTTTTATCCTTGGATCACACAGTTTTCGACCGTCCGATGATCTTCAGATGGGAGTTCTCCTCGTTAAAAATAATGTTTGGGACCATAGAATATATTTAAAAGCCTTAAAGTGAAAAATTTAAAGGCTTAAAATATTTTTAAGGATCCAAAATAACTTAATTAAATTATGTATATATTTTAAGAAAATATTTGTATATATATAAATGTGTGTGTGTGTGTATATATATATATATAATATTTAAATATTTTATTTAAAAAAAATGTAAAAAAAATAATTTGGACCAAAGAAATCCCAACCACCAACCCTCGTTGGAAATTCTAGCGAGGGGCTGGAAACCCGGCCCGAACTCCTATAAATATCGGAACTTTTTTGGATTGAAGGGGGGCTCTAAATTTTAGAGAAAAATCTAATTTTCAGTGGAAAAAACTACAAAAATATTTTTTTTCAAATTTTCTTTTATAATTTGAATCCAAAACACTTTTGGATTCCAAAACTTTTGATTTTCAAATCAAATTTTTTTCATCTATTTCTTCTTAAATCCTTATATTTTCTCGGATCTAAAACAAATTTAGAACCCGAGTCTGATTATCTTTTGGATAAATAAACACTTATTTTCCATTCAAACCACAATTAAATCAAAATGAACGAGGAACGCTCCCAGAGATCGTATGGATACGCTGAAGTGGTTTCACGCTGAAAGGGAAAGCCTTTGAGTTCCTAGAATTACGGATTCCATGCGCATTGTCTACTGCTTCTGTTTCTAATTTTATCTGTGAACTTAGAATTTTTATTATTATTCTAAATGTTGTAATCATCTATAATTTCTTTATTAATGGAAATTCATATTAGAATACCCCCACTAAAGGAATACAAATTATTCCCGGATAACATGCCTCACATTTTGCTATGCGGTCACTTTCACTAATAAAAATTGACCAACAATTTTTATTTAAAATAAGAACTTTAAACGATCGATGTTTTAATTAGGCCAAACAGGTCTTCTCAAAATCAAATCGAACATATGTGTAAATATTGTGCCATATCTCGTGCTAACCGTTGTGGATGCAGGTTAGATGTATGCCTAGGAATTTATTTTCCTTTGGATATTGCAAATATTGTTTTTGAGAAATGTAATTAATAGATTAGGCGAGCAGTTGCATCCCCCGAGGTTATGTAACCTTTAATCTTTACTTTTCCGCATTTATTTACCACTTTGTGTATGGATTTACTATTTTCCGCACATAAGTTAAATCATGCATAATAACTCAGAAACGACATAAGTACAAATATGCACAATTAAGAAATACGGTTTTCTATAGATGTAATATAATGTGATCCAATAAGAAATAAGTAACTTATCCCGGACCTGAATCTCTGTGTCTTAGTGGGTCATCCCCCGGACGTTAAGCCTCCCAAGACTCTAATTCCTGGGAGAGCTAATCCAGGTGGCGACTCCACACTAAGAGACGGCGGATTCGGGTTTGACAGATCTAAAAATGTTTTCTCTCTCTCTCTTTTAACCTTCCTAGGTCCACGAACCGGTACTTTTTTATTTTCACATAAACACCCCAGGTGGACCACGCCTATCATCCAGCGCGCTCTCGGCCCATTGCTCCATGTCGCCCGCTCACACATGGGCTATTAGCTCTAGTGCAAGTGGGAGTTTGTTGGACATGATGTATGCTATAGAAGCAATAAGGGCGACATATCTTTTTTAATTTATAATGTACAAACATTTTCAAATTATTGTTATTAATAATAAGGCATCTTGGTTATTTAGCGATGATTATTTCTAAAAATTGTGTATTTCGCTGGCATTACATATATTTTATTTTGTATATGTATATGTTCATTGAAAAGACAAATTCCATAACTATTTCATAGCGTGAAAGTGCAAGGATATAGGGGAGTTATGTGGTGTGAGAACTGCACACACGTGTTACTATGAATGGTCTAAATATCCCTAGTCATAGGTTCATTGAGATTGGGCATCAATGAAATAGACAGATTAGCATGTGTAGGCTTACTCCTTGGATTTGATCCATGTAGCCAATCTCACGAGCTAAAGGTGGTACCTTGAGTTAACACATGAATGTATTCGAGTAATACATTGGCGACCACTATAAGAAAGAAACTCAAAATTAACTATATCCATGTGTTATTGTCACATCTTATTGTAGTAGCTGTACAAGTATCCTTAGACCTGAGATATTGGTTACCTTGTGTGGGAGTTTCTATACTTTGGGTCATACTTATTCATACCCTGGTGATCAAGATTATACGGGTGATTATGGGTATAGTGATGATCACTCATTAGTAAGCCAAGTAGTCAAGATGGGATTCATCGCTTCTGATATAGTGATATAATGGAGTTGTACCTTAAGGCCTCTTGTTGAAGTAACACATCATAAACCTCTGATCAGAGTATAAGATTGATAGAACGGGTTTCTAGTCAATCTTGACACATTATGGAGAGGGGTGTTCTTCATGAATAAGTCTAATTATAGGATAGCTACGCCTATTACATGAGCTAAAACTTAATCCAGCTCTACGCATTCACTAAAAGATTTCTAGAATAGAAAAATCCTGCACAAAATTCAACAAACAGATTAAATGCTACCCAATTACACACAAAAATTAAAAAATTTATACGTTGCTCCCCGACAACGGCTCCAAAAACTTATTCACTGCCCAAATGAGCCTAGCAAGTGCACTAGATCATGTTTAGTAGTATGTGGCAAGACCAAGTGTCATTCCCCTGAGTAACAATGATAGTAGATGGTTTTATAAGCTATTTAGTAGGTTAGGAGGTTTCAATATTAAAGGTGTGTTAAGAGAAACAATTTAAAAAAGGTTGCTGTAAAGTAAAATAGGCAGTGACAAGGTTGCTACAAAATGCAAAGATAGAATGTAAGATTGCTATAAAAACACAATAATAAAGAGACAAGCTTTACTAGGCCATTAAGCAGCGCTCATGGTGCTTCCCCTCCTTTATCCCAACATGTTTAAGTATATAGACCTAAAGTATCTTACTTGCTTTTCATGTAACTAAGTGCGGCATTCCATCCTACCACTTTGCACTTTAAGGTTTTCACCCCGGGAGTAACCCACTTATTGACTAGACCTTAAGCTTTTAGTTCAAGTAAGAATCTGGAATAAATTCTAGAACCTTTAGCAAAAGTTTAGTATCCTCTCGGTGCGTGTAAACTTAGGTGATTATTGAGAGGCCTAAGGTTGCTAGTCATTACCTTTCAGTTCCTAGCTTTCCAATCCAACACAAGCTAGCTAGACCCATGAAACATTAAATACAATAATAATCAGTCTAATAAAAGATTCATGTTGGTTTAAAAGAAATTCTACACTACAAGACAAGCCGTCGGCAGAGCCTAGCAAGCTTGCTGGGAAACTACTAGCTACTCATGTTAAAGAAGATAATGAGATGAATTAAATGCATAAAATTAGTAGATAATAATAGATTAAGTAATAAACAAAAACCACACATAAAAGTACTTACAAAAGAATGGCTTACAAATACTAGTCCTTAAGCCTTAAGAAAGTTGTCAAATTATTCACAATATACTATTATAAAATATATACTAGGGGCCATTAGATTGCTTCTTGATGGCCAAGTAAAGGCAGGTAGCAGCACGCCATAGATTAGATTTTCCCTCCAAAAAACTTCCTTTCACTCCAAGAAATTCTCTCCAACAAAGGTCCAATCATAGCTAGACACATCAGCAGCCTTGCTGAGCACTCCTTTCACACCCAAATCTGGGAATCTTCAATAACTTTGTTAGAATTTCCAGCAACCTATAAAATAGATTTAAAGGCTCATAATTTCTACAATTTAACTCAAAATTAAATAATTCCAAAGCCAATATTATTATATTTTTATGGTGCTTTTCCCACTTATCAATAAGTGACCTCTAACTTCTTCCATATCTCTTATGTTGTTTGGCAACATGAAATTCTGTTGAATTCAAAATCATCTAACACACAATATAAGTAATTAATTGTCATTGTGTTTTCCTTTAATAGGTTAAGGTCGGTATTATTATAGTCTCTAAGGTCTATTGGGACTCTTTGACCATTTCTACCTTTGTTTGGAGTATGAGGGTCATTCTCAATAGCTAACCATGCTAGCATGCTTTTGTTATTGAATGAAATTTTACTTCTCATTTTTCTAGAAAGAATAATGTTGTTCATTGTTCGCTACTTTTCTACTGATAAGTTTAATAACTTATTCACAAGACTTGGCTACACTTGTTTCGTAAGGCTTATCCTAATAATAATGCCAAAAACATTTTCACGTAAATGTAGGTGTTGTCAATACCTCTTATCACATAGAAAAATGATGATAACTGCAAGTATACAGTTGCGATGTAGTTTTAAAAGATATCGAACCCACAGGGAAGGAACCAAGTCTAAAGATCAACAGGGAAAACAAAATAAAGAAAATAAAAAATAGATTTGAGATTTTGCATAGGAAGATTAGAATGAGAAGTTGAGTAAATATAGATGTGATAGATTAGAGACTCTAAATACATAGATTATCACTACGAACAAGTATAGCAGAGAAAACACGCAAGTTCAACAAATATGTTACGACACAGTAGACTAATCTACCAAACCCGGTTCAACACACTCAGATGTTCAATGATTCGCCGCAGAGCAACACATGAAATAACATTTCTAATCCTAGCGCAAACGAGATAAGACTATTATATAAACCTGGACAACGTCAATACTATGCTTAGTACGGGTCACTCTCACATAGCCACATTTAGCAAGTTACCATTCCAAAAATGTTGGCTCACTAAACAGTGTTAT
>CATIWQ010244757.1:0-18713 GCA_949673415.1 Euphorbia schlechtendalii | reverse complement strand
TCTCAAACAAAAAGTGCAGCAGATTTAGATTTCTTCAAGATCAAATCGCGATTTCATCAAATCTTCAACAATCAAGTGAGTTTCTGATCTCAAATAATTTGATTTCGAAGTACAAGCATATGTTTGAGTAGAAACCGAACTAAATTTTGATTTCTAAAACCAACAAAATGGATCGACTTCCTATTGCTATCGATCATGGAATAAAAACTTGAAATTCATTGGTTACAGAGTTGCTGGCATCTTAATTTCGTAAACTTCTAGTTTTTCTGAATTTAAAAAGTTACTATTTGAAAGCTTGAAAATAAATGAAGACACAGAAGATTTGAAGGTAGAATTTCAAATTACAGATGAAGATTCTTCCATGGAAATCAACAGTGACATGTTCCTACATTTTTTCCTTTCTTACAAATCACAAAGCACATTAATGAACAATTATCCACATGTATAACAAAGTGTGATAAAGCATCTGCAGTTGTTGAAGGTATGCTCTAATTTGTTTCTGAAATTCTGGTATATTGCTAATAAACTGCTGGTATTCTGCATTTTAGCAAGTTTAATGTCCAACTAGTATTTTGCTGGTATACTGCTGGTATTTTGCATTTTAGCAAGTTTTAATATCCAACTGGTATTCTACCGGTATATTGCTGATATTCTGCATTTTAACAAGTTTTAAATGTCCAACTGATATTCTGCTGGTATTCAGCTAGTAATTGATCAAATTTCTTCATTTTAGCAAGTATTAAATGTCCAATTGGTATTCTACTGGTATACAGCTGGTATTCAGCTAGTAATTGGTCCAGCTTTTGCATTTTAGCAAGTTTTAAAATGTCAACTGGTATTCTATCGTATACTGCTGGTATTTTGCATTTTAGCAAGTTTTAAATGTCCAATTGGTATTCTGCTGGTATACAGCTGGTATTCAGATAGTAACCGATCCAGTTTCTGTATTTTAGCAGGTTTTAAATGTCCAACTGGTATACAGCTGGTATTCAGCTAGTAATTATCCAATTTTTACATTTTACCAAGTTTTAAATGTTCAACTGATATTTTACTAGTAAACAGCTGATATTTAGCTAGTAAATGGTCCAGTTTCTGCATTTTAGCAAGTTTTAAATCTCCAACTGGTATTCTGCTGGTATACAGTTGGTATTCAGCTAGTAACTTATCCAATTTCTGCATTTTAGTAAGTTTTAAATGTCCAACTGGTATTGTGCTGGTATTCAGCTAGAAACTTATCCAATTTCTGCATTTTAGCAAGTTTTAAATGTTCAACTGGTATTTTGCTAGTATACAACTGGTATTCAACTAGTAATTGATCTAATTTCTGCATTTTAGCAAGTTTCTGGTATACAGCTGGTATTCAGCTAGTAACTGGTCCAATTTTTGCATTTTAGCAAGTTTTATAATGTCCAACTAGTATTCTGCTGGTATTTTACCGATATACTGCTAGTATTTATATGTTTTTAAAGCATGTTATTTTAAACTGATATACTGCTGGTATACTGTTGGTAGAATGCTGGTATTGAGTATAAACTCATGTTATTTTAACAAGCTTTCAACATTGTTAGTTTCTACATAAACTTGATGTGCTTTTCCTGCGATTTTAAATTGATATATACATTATTGGTAAACAAATCAAGCATAAATGAAGATATTTTATTGAAAAATTATTCAAATACCAACTTCCTACCAGCTCTATACCATTTTTCTAATTATCATCTTTATATGTGATATCACTTGCTTGGTTAGGTTCCACAACAGAGGAAGAAGATGATATGATCGTGATGGATGAAGAGGAGAATGACATTCATCTTGAAAGAGAACTTTGTTCTTATAATCTAGCCATTGTACAGCATTCGCAAGATGAACATTCCGTCTTGCAATCTTTGTAGATTAAAAATTATACATATTCAAATAAAAACTTGTTGTCAATCACTACAAAAATCATAATAAATTATGTTTTCTCATTGTCAATATTAGACTACTACCATGTTCTACCAAATTTAACCTATAAAATACATTGCTTTCATTTTCAACAGATTTGTAGGTCTTTAACTATTCAAACCACACAAAATAGCTGCAAAAATTGTTTTCAATTGATTTTTAAATGATAAAAAATTTCTACATACAACAATTGCATTCTAGTAAAAGTTCGAACATACATAAAAATTCGATCGATTACATGCAAAAAGTGTTCATTTTGGAAAGGAGCCCTGGCTATCAAACATTTTAATATTCAAAGTGCATTTAACACCAGTATGCCAAATCAAGGTAGGGGGGAACACCAACTCATAAAGCTGCAAACATTTTGAATTAAAAAAAGTAAGATATACACATGAATTAAAGAAAAGACTATTCAAAAACATAACAACTAGAAAAATATCATATCTTTACCAGATATTTACAAGAAATTTACAAAAACAAGTTAAAAACTTGAGAGATTCCAGCTAGATACCAGATACTCACTTGTAACATATATAATACCAAATTATTACCAGAAAAAACTATTCAAAAACATAAAAACTAAAAAAATACCAGATCACTACCAGATATTTAGAAGAAATTTACAAAAACAAGTTAAAAACTAGAGAGATACCGGCTAGATACTAGATAAATACCAGATACTCACTTGTAACATATATAAAAACAAAGTTATAACAAAAATTGTAAAAAACAAGAACAATACCAAGTAGATATCATATATGTACAACAAATTTACAAAAACAAACACAAATACCAGATAGATACCGGATAGATACCAGATTGTAAAATCAAGTACAATACCATGTAGATACTAGATAAATACAAGAATTATAGAACAAACTTACAAAACAAACACAAATACCAGATAAATACCAGATAAATACTAGATCTATACAAATGATTAATTCGATCAAACTTCAAAAGCAGAAAACAAATTTCAAAATATCAACTGGTATTCTACCGGTATACTGCTAGTATTATGCATTTTAGCACATTTTAAATATTCAATTGGTATTCTGCTGGTATACAGCTGGTACTCAGCTAGTAATTGGTCCAATTTCTACATTTTAGCAAGTTTTAAATTTTCAACTGGTATTCTGCTAGTATACAGTTGGTATTCAGCTAGTAATTATCCAATTTCTACATTTTACCAAGTTTTAAATGTCCAACTGGTATACAGCTGGTATTCAGCTAGTAACTGGTCCAGTTTCTGCATTTTAGCAAGTTTAAATATCCAACTGGTATTCTGCTAGTATTTAGTTAGTAACTGATCTAATTTTTACATTTTAGCAAGTTTTAAATGTCCAACTGGTATTGTGCTGGTATTCAGCTATAAATTGATCCAATTTCTGCATTTTAGCAAGTTTTAAATGTCCAACTAGTATTCTGCTAGTATACATCTGGTATTCAGCTAGTAACCGATCCAATTTCTACATTTTAGCAAGTTTTAAAATGTCCAACTGGTATTGTGTTGGTATACGGCGGGTATTCAGCTAGTTACTGGTCCAATTTCTGCATTTTAGCAAATTTTAAAATGTCCAGCTAGTATTCTGCTGGTATTTTGCTGATATACTGCTGGTATTTATATGTTTTTAAAGCATGTTATTTTATACTGATATACTGCTGGTAGAATGCTGATATTGAGTATAAACTCATCTTATTTTAACAAGCTTTCCACATTGCTAGTTTCTACATGAACTTGATGTGCTTTTCTGCGATTTTAAATTGATATATACATTATTGGTAAACAAATCAAGCATGAATATAGATATTTTATTGAAAAATTGTTCAAATACCAACTTCCTACCAGCTCTATATCATTTTTCTAATTCTCATATTTACATGTGATCTCACTTATTTGGTTAGGTTCCACAATAGAGGAAGAAGATGATATGATGGTGATCGAAAAATCGTATGTAACAAAGGAGAATCAACAAAAGATCGAAAATGAAATTACAAACCGTAGGAAGAAAGAAAATGACGAACACAAGTTGAGATTAGGTTAGAATTTGAAACGTAGCAAAATGAAGAGAAATTGTACGAAACAAAAGGCAAGAAGAAAGCAAGGAAAGCAGTTAATAATGAAGAGAATGAGAATCAGTTATGAATTATGTGAAGAGGTTAATTAAGAAGCACGTACAGAGATAAAAAAGGAAAAGGGAGCGTACAAAAAAAATTTTGGATTAGTTTTAGAATAAAAAAGTAATGGACCAAAACTTGGGCAGAAAGTCAGTTAATACAATAAGGCATTTTTGACAATTTCCCTCAAGCTTTGCTTGGATGGGTGTATGTGAAAGGAAGGGAAAGGAAAGAAATCATGTTACTTTGCTTGGGAACAAGAATTTTAAAATTTGAAAGGATTGAAAAGAAACCGAGTTCCCCTCACTTCCCTTCACTTTCACCATTTACAATTCCACCAAAATGGTGAAATTTGATGGGAAGGTAAACTAATTTATAATTTTAACCTTATTTTTCAATTTATTTTTAATTATTTTAAATTATAAAGGATGTTTAGGTAATTTTCATATCTACTTTATTTTAAAATTCTAACCCTTTCTCCCAAACACAATATTACTTAGAGGCCCGGTCCTGACAAATTGAGGGCCTCGGGTAAAATAATATAGAGATTAATGAGATGAGCCATTGGTAAAAAATTATGATAAAAGTTAACTATTTTTTATGGATACAAAGATTTGATCTCATGACCTCTCACTTCCATAACAAATTACTTACCATTTCATCTACTAATAATTATTGTTTACTTTTATCTTTTTAACATTAATTACTAAAATTATAAAAAAAAAAAGCACCCAACCCAGAACGACCCTGATTACTCAATGGTTTATGTTTCAATTAAACACCCTGCCTTCCCTTGCTATCCCTTAGCTTCCTTTCCTTTATAATTTTTTAACACATGCCGCCAAGCAGAGCCTTGATAATATTGGCAAAACGAGGATGTTTTGTTGAAATGGAATTTAGATCATTTTCCAAGAGAGGAGGAGGAAAAATTACTCAAATTTTTACATTGCCGCACAAGACTGCGACTTTATTTTACTTTCGACTCGGCTGAACTCTGGGTTCTCTTCCCACTCATCATTTCTTCAGTTTTCTTGCCTTTCTGCAACTTCGAACTGGTTAGTTTCTCAACATCAATTGACGCCTTTCTTCTTTGAATATCGCCATTGTTTTGGTCACTGCGAAATGATTATCTCAGTTATTTGAGCTAATCAGTAATCCTTTACCGACTCAAAAGCTTTGATTTTCTTAGTTACTCCATTTTAATTGTCCATGAAATCTCTAATTTTTAGTCGCAATGCCATTTATTGTAGAGCTCATATTTCTGTTGCCTTATCTTTCAGTGAAGTTTATCTATTTTGCAAAATTTTTAGGGGAAAATGCAATTATGTAGCTTAGTAGCACATGAAATTAAGTGATAAAATGTAGATTTGTTCTATAGTAACAAAGTATAGCTCTTTTAGGTAAGATGAATGTGGCTTTAGAGATTACACATGGCTTGGGAACCTTGAGTTTATGCTTTCCTATTTAGATGTCGCAGGCATAAATTACCCCAAATAGGGAAAAATAAGTTTGAGGGAAAGGGTTAAATTAGTTAGTCTTCTTGTTCAAATAGTAAATCTTCTGCATTTTTTCTATTCAAGTTGCAGAAATGGATTTTATATTTCAGAGACATTTCTTTGGAGTATATATAATCCCTTTATCCTTGGGTACCAAAACCTCTATTGGCTTATTAGTTATTGCCCAGTCTAGGAATTTTTACTCTATGATATTGTTAGCATATACATGAATACATACTGGTGTAGTATATGATAAGATTTTGTGTAACTATTGCTTCGAAATCTTTCTTCCCAAAGTTTCCTTACTTGGAAGCATTGAAGAATTTTTTTTATCAGAGTATACTAGTTTACCCTTAATGGTAGCTGGCTCAACTTTTTACTGATTTCAATTTTTGTCTCTCAGTTATTGAATTAGTATATTAAGAAAGATACGATAAATGTTTCAGTTTGTTCTCACTTGATTGAGGGGAGTATGTATCGAATATCATTTTGTTTTTAAATGAGGGCCATTAAAGGTGTGATGACAAGTAGATAACGAGCGTTTATCCCTTCAATGTACTTTTTTTATTAGATGGCATCAGAAAAAGGTGATGGTCATGGCTGTTATTTAACATTTTATTCCAGTTGAAATAACAGCGTTAACTGCTGTTACCGTATAAAAGGCACGAAAGACGGATTTTTTCTTACCCTTTGCGTAGATTCTCAGCTTCCTTTGTTTTCTTTCCCTTTCTCAAAATTTATCCATCGAATTCCTTCAACACTGCTTCAAATTGATACTTTCTTTCACTCAATTGCAAGGCAGAATTGAGTAATGAGGAAATTTTCATGATTAAGATTACATGATTTTGATGGCTCTTCTTTTTTTCTTTATTTTTGTTTTCTTACATCCAAATCCTTGCATGCCTTCGAGAAGCAATTTTTATCTGCTATGGTTGAAATCAATCGGAATGTATTTATATTTGATTTACTATATCTATAGTTCTACTAAACATATAGACCTTAGTATAGATCTATGGCTCTCTATTGATTTTCTTAATTTTTTCCTATATGACCATAAAATCTGCATAATTCTTAATGTAACTAGTTGCACAAAGTAAGCCTGCATACTCACATGGAATAACATATATTATGATATTTCATTTTTTATTTTTCTTGAGATTCATATTCTAGTTATGTTTCCATGCACGCATGTTTTATTCACACCTCTACAGTGACAGAATCAAACTGTAAAAAAGATACTCATATAAATGAACAAATTCGTTTGTTATTCTCTTTTAGGTTACCTGAAATTTCATGGAACTGTGATATAGCGGCTCGTTGAATTCCCAACCAAAGAAAGGAAGAAGATGCTAACTTCTTTGCAGGATGTACTGTAGAAAAGTATATCCCATCCATAAACATTTCTCTTATGTTTTCGATTCGTGCAAAGCAAAATCTTTTCGTACAAGTTCTACTCATGGCTTAACTAATCCAATTTTTTCATCCAAGACAACTGCAGAGGCTTTAGTATGCCAAACTGAATTCTTCTTGCAATCTTTTCCTAATCCTTCCAATCTTCAACAAGCCAAACAAATTCATGCACTGTCCATCGTTAGTGGGATTACAAACAATGGCCTGTTGGGAGGTAAGATCGTGGGCATGTATGTTCTTTTGGATAGTTTCGCATATGCCAAGAAACTGTTTTATCAGCTTGAACTATATTTTGCCATGCCCTGGAATTGGATGATCAGAGGGTTAATTAAAAAGGGCCGCTCTGATTTTGCCTTACTATTTTACTTTAAAATGTTGAGTTGTGGAGTTTTTCCTGATAAGTATACTTTCCCACAAGTGATCAAGGCTTGTGGTTGTCTTAATAATGTGAAAATGGCTAAGATGGTTCATGATACAATGTTCTTAATGGGTTTTCATATGGATGAGTTTATTGGGAGTTCACTGATAAAGTTGTACGTGGAGAACGGTTATATAGATGATGCTTGTTTGTTGTTTGACAAAATGCCACAGAAAGATTGTGTTTTGTGGAATGTGATGCTTAATGGTTTCATGAAATGTGGGCAACCGAATAGGGCTATAAAGGCTTTTCAAGATATGAGAAACTGTTATATCAAACCCGATTCGGTAACTTTTGCTGCGATTCTTTCTGTCTGTGCTTCACAGGCAATGTCTGAACTTGGTATTCAGCTTCATGGCCTTGTTATTAGTTGCGGGTTTCAATTCAACCCTCTTGTGGCAAACACTCTAGTTGCTATGTACTCCAAATTTGGCCTGCTTTATGATGCATGCCAACTGTTTGATACAATGCCTGAGAGAAATTTGGTGACTTGGAACGGTATGATTGCTGGGTACGTACAGAATGGCTATATGGACGAGGCTAGGCATTTGTTTTCGAAGATGATTTCTTCTGATGTTAGACCAGACGCCATAACACTAGTTAATTTTCTTCCTTCGGTAGCTGAATCAGCAAGTTCGATGCAAAGCAAGGAAATTTATGGCTATATACTGAGACATGGTGTAAGTGTAGATCTTTTCTTGAAGAGTTCTCTAATTGATACATGCTTTAAGTGCAGGAATGTAAGGATGGCATGCGAGTTATTCAGTCAAAGCACATCTATGGATGTTGTTCTCTGCACATCTATGATTTCTGGCTATGTGCTCAATGGGTTGAACAATGATGCTTTAAATATGTTTAGGTTGTTACTAAACGAGAAAATGAGTCCAAACGCGGTAACTATGGCAAGTGTTTTACCTGCATGTGCTGGATTGGCTGCCGTGAAATTGGGCAAGGAATTACATGCTAACATCCTCAAGCAAGGGCTAGATGAGAAGTTTCATGTGGGAAGTGCAATTATGGACATGTATGCAAAATGTGGAAGGCTAGATCTTGCGCATCAAATCTTCGAAAGAATGTCTGAAAAGGATTCTGTTTGTTGGAACGCCATTATTACAAGTTCTTCCCAGAATGGCAAACCAGAGGAGGCTTTGCAACTTTTCCGGAAAATGGGGATGGAAGGAATGAAATATGACTGTGTAAGCATATCGGCTGCGCTTTCAGCTTGTGCAAACTTACCCGCGCTTCATTACGGGAAAGAGATTCATAGCTTCATGATCAAAGGCGCCTTTGTCTCCGATCTTTTTGCCGAAACTTCGCTGATTGACATGTACGGTAAATGTGGAAGCTTAATCGTTGCTCGTCGCGTCTTTGACACTATGCAAGAGAAGAACAAAGTTTCGTGGAACAGCATCATTGCTGCTTATGGGAGCCATGGCCACCTCGAGGAATCTCTTGCTTTGTTTCATACGATGTTAAAAGACGGGATTCAGCCTGACAACGTTACATTTCTTACTATAATCTCGGCTTGTGGACATTCCGGTCAAGTTGATAAAGGAATTCAATACTTCGAATGGATGACTAAGAAGTATGGTATCGAAGCTCAGATGGAGCATTATGCTAGCATGGTGGATTTATTTGGCCGTTCCGGCCGTTTAAATGAAGCATTCGAAATCATAAAAAACATGCCTTTTTCACCCGATGAAGGTCTTTGGGGGACATTGTTGGGTGCTTGTCGAGTCCATGGAAATGTCGAACTTGCTCAAGTAGCTTCGAAAAATCTTCTAAGCTTGGATCCAGGGAATTCTGGCTGCTATACACTGCTCTCGAATATACATGCTGATGCTGGGCAGTGGGCAAATGCACGAAAGATACGTAATTTAATGAAAGTAAGAAGAGTTCAGAAGCTACCCGCTTATAGCTGGATTCAAGTTAACAACAGGACAAATGTGTTTGTTGTTGATGATAAAAGTCACCCACAATCTTCTCAAATATATTCGTTGTTGGGTAATATTCTTTTAGAACTCAGAAAGGAGGGTTATGTACCTCAATCTTACCTTGCAATGCACCCACAAACTTTGGAATGACGGGTAATATTCAACCAAGTATTTATTTCTAAGTCACGGAAGCTAAGAGGACAAAGACATGGTTTGTATATGAGTCAATATTAGCCATGAAAGAACAAAATTTTTGAATATGTATAATGTTTTCTTCTATTTCTGTGACGTTTTTTACAAGTCGACTAATCGTAGGAAGAAATTTAACTTCAGAAGCGCAACTTTGGTTTGTGGTTTTAAGGTTATATCATAGAAATTGTTAGCTTTTTTCCAAATCACTGATGAAACTTATATTGAGGTCAAGTTTAATCAATACTGGTGATATGTTGTTTTCTGAATTCCGTTTCTATGTAATACCAGTCATCAAAGGAAAGACCTTTTGATGTTTTCTCCACAATATTTATACCGTGATATAGAAGAATATATAATAACACTCTTACAATATCATTGTTTTTACTCACTAATATCTCATATTTGGTATGTATCTATGTTCAGTATTGGTGTATTTTTCAGGCCAAGGATAATTAAGTGAAATACATTAAGAAGAAAAGGAAACTCTTTGTGATTATCGATAAGGCACATATTTCACGACTGACCTCATCTGTCATAGGTGCTATCCTTGTAAGTCCATTCTCTTTCAAAATTGGCCGGAAATATTTGTGCCTAAATTTCCCATCAGTAGAGTACTATTCTCCAATATACAACTTCCAAAGTCATTGTTAATGTTTGCTTTCGCCCGATATTCTAGCTTCCGTCGTACTAGATAATATGTTCACATGTATTGTGAACAATGGGAAGTACTGGAAGTTATTGGAGATAGGATACCCAATCTTGTTATTAACCTGAATTTAATGTTGCCGAGCATTGTTTGAGACAATTTTGAAGTTGTAGTTATGTTTTTACTTTTTAGTACCTTAATATGTAGTATATTTGTTTCAAGTGCTCTAATTGCATAAGTTTGCATTGAGTTAAATGAGAGCTCTAGTTTTATTGAATGATTTTTTTTTTCGCGTTATAAACTTCTACCTGGATGAGTTAGAATTCAACATCTCAGAATTAGAAAAGGAGACTAGATTGCCAATTCCTTTTGAACAACGCATGGAGGTAATTTTTCGATTTTCTTGAGGCAGAAATGAACTTTCAAGATCACAGATTTTATAATGTATGAGTTTTTGCCAAATGAATCCTAAATCACCATTTGGTTACCCTGAAATCACAACAGGATCCTTAAAGGTATTAAGAACCACATAGCATTTTACATTTGACATAATCTTCCCCTTTGCTTTAAATGAGTAAGCTCTGTGCCACTAACGAAAGAAATCAGAAACCAGATTTCTTGCCTAGAATAGGTTCATAATCTTTTTACAGATTACAGTATAAGAAGCACAAGGGATTGGTGTTTTTTCATATCAGGTTATTTTCTAGTATCTGTTTGCTCTCCTAATTTTAGCTTTATATTCTTCAAAATTTTTTTACGATGGCTTGTTTCGGTAACCGGTTGGATGATTCAGCTGCTTCTGAAAAGCAAGGTATTAGTCATGAAATTGATATTATCTACAATCTTATGGAATTGCAAGCTTGAATTTTGTCATAAAATAATTTCTCAATGTGCAGATGTAAAATTTGATGCGAGCCAGTATGATTTTTTTGGTAGCAATGTCATGGAGTATGAACTGGAAGGTCTCAATAAAAATTTCAAGGAGGCTGGAAATGAAGACTTTGGTGCACCTGTGAATCGGAAGGTTAGAATTACATTTTGGTTGCGGAAATATATTCGATCTCTAGTTATTTTACGGTGATTAGTATTTTCTTTTGTTCAATGGAATTCATATGCAGGGAAAAAATGTTGATCCCTTTTCTAATGTCGATGATCTCACCGATTCTTTTTCAAAGGTAAAGTTTTCTGCTTTATTTTTATGTTAAAATTAAGCTTTCTCGTTCTAGTAAGTCTAGTTGTCTCAATCTACAATCTTTCGGTCTCCACGATTCTGTTTGAAGTCGAGATATTTCGTTTTTTCCATTTAAGTTGTTGAATGAATCAATACTTATAGGAAAAAAAAATCATCCTTTTCGTATCCCTTAAATAAGCATAATTATATTCATATTTTACAATATAACTGAATCTAGAACAAATTAAATTTCATTATGCATTGAATCACTTTAAATTAGGGTGTATTAGGAAGATATCATTTGTATTTAATGTTATAGTGTTCAGTATACTATTTCACTCGTTAGTCACACGCTCGGTTTTGTACCATAATAAGCCGCTAATTGGACTATTTTCCCCTATTTAATGAAATATATATAAGTAATATATGTACTGTTAGTAATTCTTCTACTTCGAAAAGTATAAATTTGACGAAAAATGAGGAATGGTTTATCGGTAATTCAATCGATAGTTGAATAACTGCAAGTCAGTTATGGTTTGTGTTTTTTTTCCCGTTGTCCAGATGAACCGGATTAGCAAACCAAAAAGGCCAAGCAATATTACCGAGAGAACATCTTCCTCCAAACAAAGTAAAAATCACATCTTTTCCATGATTCACGGTCCATCGAAATTCAATCAGTAGTGATTTATAATTTGTCATTTCATCGAAATTTCATGCTTCGTTCTTTTTTCGTTTCTCCCTCTTCAATACTTTCGGTGTTCAGGTCCCCGGAAGACCGCTTCGCAACAATTGCCCAAAATACCCCCGAGACAGACCGGAAAAATAAAATGGTACGATAACCAAAGAGGGTTCGGCTTTATTATACCTGATGCCGGCGGCGTAGAATTATACGTACACTGCTCATATCTAAAAACCGACGGTATAATACACCTCTCTCCCGGGACGAGAGTCGAGTACGAAAGCATTCCGAGCTTTAACGGTAAAATCCAAGCAATAAACGTCACCGCCCCGAACAACAAGCTTTTACAAGACAGCAGGAAAAAATTCGAACTCCCGGATCTGAGCACCTTAATCGGGACTAACATGGGATTATCAGAAAGCTATTATAGCCCTGGTAGCGGGAACCACGGGGCGCTGGGCCCGTGCTTCGGTTGCGGCAAGTGGGGCCATATATCGAAGGATTGCCCCGTTAGGGGCAGGCGGTCTGGGTTACAGCTCGATGAGCTGGAATCGGGGGAAAAATGGTCCGTGAAGTGGTGTTACATTTGTCATAGCGAAGGTCACTTGACGGCTAATTGCCCTTGGAAACGTTAGTGATTCGCCTCCGATGTGTCGGGTTGCTGACATGGCGACTTGTTTATTTACATTTTTTTATTTGATGTTGATGTTGGATTTGTTTCGAGTTATTGTTGTTGCTAAAGGTTTATTCATGGTAGGATGTTTTCCAGGCAATGTCTTTTGCAATTTTACATTATGCTATTGTATGGTAAAATTGTAAATTAGTTGTTGGATAAACACTACTTAATATTTTGGATCTTAATATTAAGATTTTGTAGTAATTCTATAAAAATAAAGTTGTAAATTAGAAGAAACAAAAAATAATTGATTATATTATAAATGAGAAACTCCAATAAAAGGATATACTATACTTTTTTTTCTAACAAATATAGAAATAAATGTTAGCTTTTGAGTTTGGATTTTCAAATGAATTATCTAGCTTACCAAATGACTTGATCAAAATTTGAGAGCTTCTTAGAGTTATCAAATAGATTTATGGTTGTAGTTTTGTTGGAACATATATATGCTTGAAATCAATGAACACATCTAAGGAGATATAGCTCCTTATAATTAGTGGGCACGTGGCTAGGCTTGGGATAGCCAAGCTTATTTGGGCCTAGCCCAGTAATTTTTTTATGTGAATGTTGGGTTGGCTTGGGCCTATACAAGGGAAATTTAAGTCAGGCCCGACTGAGCTACCTGGCACATAGATGCATTCTACGAAAAATAGACAAGCCAAACTAGAATTTTGGTTAGTAGTTTGAGGATAAAATTTTGTCAAGTTATGGTAATGAGTTGGGAAAGAAAAGGAAATTAGATGTTACGTCTCATTTATTTTTTCAATATTACATTTTTGAGTTCTTAACCATTTTCACACCTTGAAATTTCTTTAATTTAATCATGTAACTATATACAAAATATATTCAATAGTGACTAACCGGTGTATCATGACTTGTCCATTGGAGGTGAGCTAAGGGACAATTCTAACTTAGTTATTAGCACCTTATATTGTTTACGTACTGTACGACCTACAGATATCATACACTAATATGCATAAAATTATGTGACAAAAATGCATGTAATAATTGATGTAGGCAATTTGCTTTTCCAAAAAGCAATAGAATGCAAACAACATGGCCAACAAAGGACAACCTAATTCAAATCACAAAACATGCATTTTCTCAACTTCCCCTTTAATATACATCGCACCCAAAAAAATTCCACACTTATTTATCACTTGTTTCCTAAACCCACATCACACCTATATCACTAAACTAGCTAAGTAGATTAACTAAGTAAGTTCTCATTACTATTCTCTCTAACAACAGAAATTTGAGCTTTTAGAGATGGAGAAGAAGAAAGGCTTAGAGGGTATTGTGTTGCAACATCCTCTTTCCTTCTTTCTCACATTAGCTCTAGGTTTCATCATAATGGATCCATTTAAAATCGGTCCGTTAGGACGTCACGATTTCAAGCCAGTGAGGCACGACATTGCACCCTACACCCAAGTGATGGAGAGTTGGCCTAGAGATAGCATCGGTCGCCTTGGTAACGGGACGTTGCAGTTCGTTGACGAAGTTTTCGGCCCCGAGTCTCTGGAGTTCGATAGCATGGGCCGTGGCCCTTACACTGGACTAGCCGATGGGCGTATAGTACGGTGGATGGGGGAAGGTGTTGGGTGGGAGACATTCGCAGTAGTTTCGACAAACTGGTGAGTTTTATAAAAATAAAGGCTTGAACTTGATCCTAAACAACTATTTTCCCGTGAACTTTCAAAAGTTTTAAATACCCCCAGAACTTGCAAAAAAGTTTCATATAACTCCACGAACTTGAATAAGTGAACCAACATGCCCCCTCAATGTTACGTGTTAGTTTCTGGTTGGAGAGAGAAATATGACATCTTTGAAATTCAAACCAACTAAAAAATCACACATGGCATTTAGGAGGTAAATAGATTCACTTTTTTTGAAACTTTTGAAAGTTTAGCGATAAATGAGTGTTTAAGGACAAGTTCAAACGATGTATTCAGCTTAAAAAAACATAACATAGTACTACATGAAGTGTTTTCAGCAACACTTTATTTGACGGTTGCGTTATGATTGAAAATTTTTGATTGTGATGAGAAAGGTCAGAGAAGAGTTGTGTGAGAGGGAAAGATTCAACGACAGCAAAGCAATGGAAGCATGAGAAGAAGTGTGGGAGACCACTAGGGTTAAGGTTTGATAAGAAGAGTGGGAATCTATACATAGCGGATGCATATTATGGGCTACTTGTAGTTGGTTCGGAAGGAGGTGTTGCAACACCTCTAGCAAACCACGCAAATGGACACCCAATTCTCTTTGCCAATGATCTTGACATTCATCCCAATGGCTCTGTCTTCTTCACTGACACTAGCCAGAGATATGACCGAACGTAAATTTCCTCTTTCGCACCCCGTATTACGCGTTTTTTCTGGCACAACAGTTAATTAGTTGTGGTTCGAGTATTTTTCATTGCTCATAAGCTAGTCGCCACTATAACTTAAAAATTATGATCTTTATTCTAAATGATTTATAAGATGTTAAAGTTTGAATGAGTAGAAGACAAACATGATCTTATTTGTAGTTTTTTATGCGTACATTTTTTAATCGTTTAATAGTTTCTACACCTTATAAGCTACTCATTACTTAATTTTTAATTTTTATTAAATACTTCAATTTCTAGTCGGACCCCCTTCTGCATTGTTTTTTGCTCACAAGCTTTTTTCACGAGACAACTTTTAATCTTGAGAAATCAATGTTAAAGTCGTTTTAAGAAACACCGTAGCTTAAAGCTGGGCTTGTAAGTAATAAATTAAAAAGCTTCATTTGAGTATAGTTTCTTATATGACAAGAGCCAAAACTAAAAGCAACTTTAACCCATACAAATGTTGTTTGTTAAAATTAGTTTGATATTTGAAACGCAGGAACCATTTCTTTATACTATTGGAAGGGGAAGCAACAGGCAGGCTTCTAAGATATGATCCAACTACTCAATCCACTCATATTGTACTCAATGGTTTAGCATTTCCCAATGGCATTCAACTCTCCAAAGATCACACTTTCCTTCTCTTCACTGAGACCACTAATTGCAGGTCCTTATTCATTTCCTACTTACTAGTTTCTCCTGTATAAACATACTTATTTACCTGTGTTTTTTTTATTTGAAAATTGGTTGGATACTTTATTTTTATTGTTATTTTAAATGCACAATATAAGAGCCAAATGGTAAAATGTTTAAAAATATGTGTAATCCGAAAACGACATTTATTTTGAAATTTTTCTAAAATCCTAAAAATAAATTATTTTGAAATGGATCACGTTAATATATGTATTTTTTTTTTCTGATTAATATCGTAAAAAAACACATAATGAATGAAAGCAGAATAATGAAATACTGGCTAGAGGGTCCAAAGACAGGAAAAACAGAAGTAGTAGCAAACCTACCAGGATTTCCAGACAACATAAGATCAAACGAAAAGGGACAATTCTGGGTTGCGATTGACTGTTGCAGAACTCCGGCACAAGAAGTTCTAACAAACAATCCTTGGATTAAGAGAATATATTTTCGGCTACCGATTCGAATGAGCTTGCTAGCAAGAATAATGGGGATGAGAATGTACACTGTGATTTCACTGATCAATGAGAATGGGCAGATCTTGGAAGTTCTAGAAGATAGAAAAGGAAGTGTAATGAAATTAGTAAGTGAAGTTAGACAAATTGAAGGGAAGTTGTGGATTGGTACTGTGGCTCATAATCATATTGCCACGTTGGCTTATCCTTAATTATTAATTTGTTTCATTAAGTTTGTTTCTGTTTAATAATATGTACTTGCTAAATGTAGTTGCTTTATTTACTTATTATGTTTGGTTGAGCCCTCTTTTAGATTTATGTACCAGTTTGTGTTAGAACTGGTTATTATTTATAGTTGATTGCATGCTTTATTATCTTAATTTCATTTGTGGAGCTTTTCTTATGATAGAGAATTAGCAGATATAATAAGTGCTGCAATTGATAAGTTCTCAGGTATTTTCAACTTAATTACATGTCACTCTTCAATTTTGTTTATTCTGGACGTATGGAATTAGTTTATGACATTTTCGACGGTTCAAACTTACATGTTAGGCTCACTCAAAACTGCTTCAGTAAACCCTAAATTCATGGGGGTTGGTTCAAATAGTAAGTAACTTGGTATATATCATTTAAGCAAAGTTTCAAATTCGAGCCTTGTGAACATTGAAAATTCTCATTGAAAGACTTAACCACCATTACTAGGTATGAGATCTAGGTCGGATCTGAATGTAATCGGAGCAGAAACTCTAATAAATTTATTAGATGAAAAAAAAAAGAGAAAAATTGAAGTTGAGTGGGATAGAATTGAATTTGTTTAAACATCCGAGGAACAAATAAAATTATAGATTTCGAAAATGAAAGAAATCAAATTTATGACCTCCCACATTCGATATTGAAAAATATACCAGTTGAGTTACACCGACCAATTAGTTTTTAAGATTTCAATTTATATTAAATGTAACAATTAATTGATGATTTGGAAATTTTCTATGAATATAATTCCAGCTCCAATTCATATTCCATTATTTAAATCAAGTGCTCTCATAATCATACAGTGATTTAGGCTAGAAATATACCCCAATTGCCCTTTTTAATTCTTTTAGTATTACAATAATCGGGTCGTTAGCTTCAAAGCAGAACCGGTACAATTCTGAACATGGTTTTTTTCACATGATGAGTTATCAACAATCAATCTAAAGATTATAAGATTTATTAGACTTGACCACTAACAACCTCATATAGTTAACACAAAAGACACATTGAGGTTGATGATTTTGTTTTGCATTAACTGGAATTAGAAATCTTAGAAAATTAAAAAAGATAAAAACAACTATTGGAATCTATGAATTTTGATATTATTATGTTTGTAATATTCAATAAAAATGATTAGCAACTTAGAAATCTCGTATCGATATAAACTAGTAATAAGTTTTTTATTATTTTTTCATAAAAATAAGATGACATTTTATAAAATTTAATAATTGTGCAATTTGAATCTGTTGCATCACATTTTTTTATCTTATTATTTATTAGTAACTTGTTGTCTATAAAGTTACAATCAAAAGTAAATGTTTAATAACAGTAACTAAAATTTTAAAATTTTGATCATACAAAAACAAAAATAAAAGTTAAAATATCTGAAATTTAAAAAAAACCCCATAATTTGTTCAAATTCCAATTTGGTTTGCGTGTAAATAATCTAAAACAATTATATTAAAATATTGTCATGTCACATTGAAAGTTGAGAAAACAAATTAGTACTATTTCGGATTAAATGCATCTTTCTAATTTACAAGTGGAAATTAATATATATAGCTTAAAGAATTTATTAGTTTTAAATTTTGTCCTTTTTTGGATTTCTCAACAAACAAGTGAAAACAAAATGAAGAGAATTTGGATTAAATTGAAATTAACAATGAATTAGGTTGGTCCTCCTCTTTAAGTAGAAATCCAAAAAGTCAAAGCATGTGAGTTAGCATGTCAATTTGATAATTAGATAACAAGTCAACACCAACATTACGTAACCATTAAACACTTGAAAAAATTAGGATACATTATAAACCAACTATTCGGCCTGCTATATTTTTTACAAAAATAAATCAATTTTTTTAAAAAAATTAGGAACAATGTAAATAATTACTTATTGCACAAAAAATACTGCTTCAACGCACACTTTACATTTCCGGCTTAAATATTAGACCCAAATATCCAATTTAATTATAACACTGTTTTTTTCAATTGCTTCAGCAATAATAAAAGTTGTCAACAACAATTATCAGTAACAAACCGCACATGTATAATAATTATAGTTAAGTTGGCTAGACATTGTGCAATACATTATTGAGATTAATTGTTTATATACATACTGATAAAACATCAAATATTGACCGGGATACAACTAATTTGTAATGGATTACATGATGCATAATAATGGTATATATATATATATATATATATATATATATATATATATATATATATATATATATATATATATATATATATATATATATATA
>CATIWQ010244711.1:0-14474 GCA_949673415.1 Euphorbia schlechtendalii | reverse complement strand
TAAAATTTGGACATTTCAAAATAAAATTAATAGATCCCGTATTTTAGAAATTGACTAATAGATTGAATTTTATCAAGTTGTGTGACCCAATAATAAAATGTCTTTTAAACTCAATTTTCTAATTTCTTTACTTTGGAGTAATTCAGTTTCTTTTTTTTTTTTTTTATCTAAACATATATTTAATACGTTTGCTATAAAAATTTTGTGTGTTATATTTTGAACTCTTGAAAAAAAGTTCTAATTTCGCTACTACTAGACTCTTCACACATTCCTGTATTCTCATTCAAATAAAGTTTGTTCAATGCAATAGAATTGAACTCGAAACTTCTAGGTTAAGACAACTTTAATTGTTGAATTGTACAAATTAGCTAATTAATGAGTAGTCAAATTGTTGTATTATACTTTTTATATATAATAATATCAAATGATTAAGGTGAAAGTGATTATCTATATATGTGTAAATTTGTTCAAAATGTATATTAAAGTGATAATTTGGTACCAATTAATTAAGAGCCCTAGCTTGGATTGAATCAATATTATTTTGGTTATTCTGAAAAACTTGACACACCGTTGCGCCTAATGGACATGAGTAGTGATAGGAAGAGGACTTGCAACCCCACAAAGAAGCAGCTTGAGCATCAGCACACCACCAGTGAGAGAAACTCCATCAACATACTCAAAAACCAGCCAGTACCCACCCTTTCCCACTACCCAATAATCAGATGGAGCCACAATTGTGCCTTTTATACTCACTGAAATTGCACTGTTGTTGCATGGACCCTTTAATACGACTTCACTCACCATGAATCTCCCTTCTGGCACTTCAATGGCCGCAGAACCATTACATGCACAAGCTGCAGCCCATGCATCAAGAAATGCATTAGTTGAGTCAGTTTGGCCTGTTAGGTTCCGAACAAATAATTCGGTAGCCGGGTGATATGTGTTAAATAAAATAGATTCGCAACAATAAGTAAAGCAATAAAGCGACACAGAGATTTTAAGTGGAAACCCTTGAAAGGGAAAAATCACTGGGCACCAATAACTCCACTAATAAATAATAGGAATACAAAACACAAGCTCTCTCAAGTATACCCAAACTCGAGGTAGAATTTTAGGACAGTTGGAAACACCCTAATTTTACCCACAAGGTAAAATCACTCAACTCCCACTCTCTAATTACTCTCTTGTGATAATAAATTACTCTACAAGAGGAAACTCTCAAAATACTTTTTGTAGGAAGCTCTCTACAATAGAAACTAGTTAGAAACTAGTTTGCTTGAATGATGCATTAGATGAATGGGAGGGTGCCTATTTATAGGTAATTTCTAACACCATTTCAACTTGGTAATTAATACCAACTACTAACAACCAACTTCCCATTTTCACAACTTCTAACCAGACAACCACCATATTAAATAGCCACCTATTTGGTTGAAATTAATTAGCCTCCAATTTGGTTATGAGTTTGGATTCAACAAATCCCCCCTCCAAACTCATGGGGGTATCAAGTCAGCTCCTTTTTTAAGCTCATGCCGATAAGCTCATTGCATAGCTAAAACTTCTCTTGAGGAATCACTTTGGTCAGCATATCTGAAGGGTTCTCTTCGATTGGAATTTTCTCTAGATGAAAAACTCCATTTTCCAGTTGCTCCCGTATCAGTGATATGGGATATCAATGTGCTTTGTTCGAGAGTGATACATATTATTCTTGCTTAAGTCTATTGCACTTTGACTATCGCAATATACTATGCAGTCAGGTTGCTTTTGACCCAACTCTTTAAAGAATCTCTTCAACCAAATCATCTCTTTTCCTGCTTCAGCAGCTGAGATGTACTCTGCTTCAGGTCGTAGAAAGCGCAACACATTTTTGTAATTTAGATTGCCAAGAAATTGCTCCCCCGGTAAATGTAAACACATATCCCGAAGTTGACTTTCTATGATCGAGATCTCCCGCCATGTCAGCATCAACATAGCCTTCTAAGATTGGTTTAGATCCTCCATAACACAAGCACTTCTTCGACCTTCCCTTCAAATATCTCAGAATCCACTTCACTACTTCCCAGTGTTATCTTCCGGATTATCTAGGAATCTGCTTACAACTCCAATAGCATGTGCAATGTATGGCCTTGTGCAAACCATTGCATACATCAAACTCCCCACAGCAAAAGAATATAGAATCTTTCTCATATCTTCCTTCTCTTCTTTAGTTGATGGACAAGATTCTTTACTCAGCTTCAGATGACCGGCAAGAGGAACGCTAACTGGTTTAGCATTCAACATGTTGAAACATTGTAACACACGCTCAACATATTTTTCTTGTGATAGCGATAACCTTTTGTTTCTTCTGTCACGAACAATCTTCATGCCCAAAATCTATTGTGCCGATCCTAAGTCCTTCATGTCAAAGGACTTCGCTAACTGATCTTTCAATTGACGAATTGAAGAAATATCTTATCCCACAATCAACATACCATCGACATATAATAACAATATGATAAAATTGTTATTAGAGAAGCGTTTGAAGTAGACACATGGATCCGCCTGAGTCTTCTTGTAACCATGATTACTCATGAAAGAGTCAAACTTCTCGTACCATTGTCTGGGTGCTTGTTTTAACCCGTACAGACTCTTTTGCAACTTGCAAACCATTTTTTCTTTCCCTTTTACTTCAAAGCCTTCTGGTTACTCCATGTAGATCTCTTCTTCTAAGTCGCCGTGAAGTAATGCTGTTTTCATGTCTAATTGTTCAAGCTCAAAATTCAAGCTTGCTACCAAGCTTAAGACCGCTCGAATAGAAGTCATTTTAACCACCGGAGAAAAGATTTCATCGAAATCAATTCCCTTTTGTTGTTGAAATCCTTTTACTATTAGACGAGCTTTATACTTCACCAGTTTTCCGTTGTCATCTCTTTTGAGCTTGAAAATCCATTTGTTCTTCAATGCTTTTCTACCTTTTGGAAGTTTGACTAACTAATAAGTGTTGTTTTTCTGCAAGGAATTCATCTCGTCTTGCATCTCCTCCAGCCATGATTCTTTATCTGCATGAGTTAGAACTTCCTGGAAATTCTCCGGCTCCCCCTCATCGGTAAGGAGAATGTACTCAGAACTAGGATACTTTGATGTTGGTTGACGATCCCTGGTAGATCTTCTAAGCTGCAGGTCAGCTTTTACTTACTGGGTAGGTTGCTCCCCTTGCTCATCAACATCTTCTTCTTCATGACCCTCCATTAGTTCCAGCAGTTCAACATCTCCACCAGTTGCATTGTTTGATTGTGAAGGAACAATGCTAGGAATGACGCCATTCACAAACTTTAACTTGTCATTTTTCTTGAAGCTTTTGATAGTCTCATTCTCTCGAAAGACTACATCTCTGCTTCTAATGACCTTCTTCTTCTCTGGGTCCCATAGTCTGTACCCGAACTCTTCATCTCCATATCCTATGAAGATACAGGGACTTACTTTATCATCAAGCTTTGACCTTTGATCCTTAGGCATATGTACAAATGCCTTGCAGCCAAATACCTTTAGATGAGAGTATTGAACGTCTTTTCCATTCCATACTCTTTCTGGAATATCAAAGTCTAGAGTGGAAGATGGTGACCTGTTGATGACATAGCAGGCTGTACGTGCTGCTTCTCCTCAAAATGACTTAGGTAAGTTAGCCATTTTGAGCATGCATCTAACCTTCTCCACAATGGTGCGATTTATCCTCTCTCCTACATCGTTATGTTGTGGGGTACCAAGTACAATCTTCTCATATCGGATTCCATGTTTAGAGAAATAGTTTTCAAACTCGTGAGATGTGTATTCACAACCATTATCAGTTCGGAGACATTTCAACTTCTTGTTAGTCTCTCTTTCCACCATGACATGAAACTTTTGGAATGACTGGAATACCTGATCCTTTGTTCTTAGGAAATACATCCATAGTTTCCGAGATGCATCGTCAATGAAAGTAACAAAATACTTGTTACCTCCCAAGGTCTCTGTTTTAAAGCGGGGCACAAACATCTGAGTGCACTAAGTTAATAACACTTGACTTTCTACTTGATGACTTGTTGAATGACACTCTTTGTTTCTTGTCGAACAAGCAGTCATCACACGGGGATAATGGTGTACTATTGGTAGAACGTAAAAGCGCCTTCTTTTCTAGAATCTACAACCCTATCTCACTAATGTGAGCCAATCTTCTATGCCACATGTCTGGTGAAGACTCTTCTTCTACCGCATGCAATCCATCTTTACAAATGATTGCTTTTGTTTTGTATAGTGTACAACACATGGTTCCTTTTACTATCACCAAGGAATACCTCGTAAGCTTCCATTTCTTACTTCCGAAGAAATTCTTGAAGCCTTCACGATCCAGGATACCACAAGATATCAAGTTAAGCCTTAAATCGGGAACATACCTAACTTCTTTGAGGATGAGTGTACAGCCAATGTTTGTCTTGACACAAATGTCACCAATTTCGATAATTTTGGAATGGCAGATATTGCCAATCTTCACCATCCCAAAATCTCCTACTTTATAGGTGGTGAAAAACTCCTTGTTAGGAGTGGCATGATAAGATGCTCTAGTGTCGATCACCCATTCTATCTCATCTTGACTTGAGACTTGGAGATATTGATCTTCATGATTAAAAGAAAGAATAACAATCTCCTCAGTTACTGCAGTGGTATTCTTTTCTTCTTCTTGGTTGTTGTCATCCTTTTGCTCCCTCTTCAACTTTCGGTAGTTCCTCTTTAAATGACCTTATATTCCACAATAATAGCATTTGCTCCCTCTTCAACTTTCGGTAGTTCCTCTTTGAATGACCTTATATTTCACAATAATAGCATTTGACTCTACCCCTGGACTTGGATCTGCCTCTAGACTTATCTCCGCCTTTGGATTTGTCTGAATCATTGGAACCTTTAGTTCTACTCCGACCTCTGTATTTGTGAAAAGAGCTTGAATGCTTTTGTTAGCCATGAATCTCCTCCTAGTCTCTACATTGAGCAAAGTGTTGATAAGTGTTTATTTACACTTATAATCATGATATTTTCAATCATTAAACACTATGGTTTAAGTCATTTTATACTTAACATAAAAGATTTCAAGTGGTATGTAGTTGTTTTTTATGCAAATGTAGGTACTAGATCAATCTTGGAAGTAAAATGATTAAAGTTGGAAATCTATGCAAAAAGAGTGAAAAAGGTGTAAAAAGATATGTGGAACTTAAGGAATTGACAAAAGGATCGAAGATTTCAAAGATCGGTAGAAATCGCAAGGAAGAATCATGTAAAAAGGCATATCACGATCGTGACACATATATCGTGGTCATGACTTGTTAACATTCACAACAGAAAGTTTCCAACCAAGTATTCACTATCACGACATACATTCACGGTCGTGACCTTGACGGTTTTTGGTCAACTCTTCTCTTCTTTCAACCGCCGGATAAAAGCTATCAACCGTAATCAACCGCCATCAACTATCAGACGAAAAGACACCTTTTGAAAGTCAACCAATCATGAAAAGGTACCTTTCCAATGTAGATGAGATCAAACCAATTCAACCAATCACAATGAAGCGGTACAACTCTTCGCCAATGGACACAATCCTTCGTTTGTACAGATGCAACCCTTCATTTGAACGGATGCCACCCTTCGAAAATTCGAACCTGAGGTATAAACTAATTTAGGAGATAGTTGAAAACATCCCAATTTTACTCACAAGGTAAAATCACTCAACTCCCCTTCTTTAATAATGTCTCACTCTCTTGTAGGAATGAAACTCTACAAGAGGAATAAACTCTCTAATTTTACTTGATACAACTTGTATTTGCAGAAGTGCCTATTTATAGGCAAAGTCTCTACCATTTAGTCAATTGGCAGGTAAACTAACCAATGAACATATTTAATGCGTTGGTCTTATATTGTGTGCCATATTGATAAATGAAAAAAGCTGCCTCAAACAATTCACATGTTAACTTTTAAATTGAGGGGACATGAAGATGATTGATGTAAATTACTTGGCCAATATTTGAACCATGTATTGCAAACCCTTTATTCTTCATGGATAGGCTAATCATTAAGCCATTAGTCCATACTTGAAGTTTGGATCCAACAATTCTCCCCCTCTAGACTCAAGGGGGTATCAAGCCAGCTCCTAGTTGGAGCTCATGTCGATTAGCTCATTGCATAGCTTAAACTTCTCACGAGGAATCACTTTAATCAACATATCTAAAGGGTTCTCTTCGCTTGGAATTTTCTTTGATGAAAAATTACCTTTTCTAGTTGCTCTTGTATCTAGTGATATCGAATATCAATCTGCTTTGTTCGTGAGTGATACATAGTATTCTTGCTTAAGTCTATTGCACTTTGACTATCACTAAATACTATGCAATCAACTTGATTTTGACCCAACTCTTCAATGAATCTCTTCAACCAAATCATCTCTTTTCCTACTTCAGTAGCTGAGATGTACTTTACTTCGGTCGTAGAAAGTGAAACACATTTCTGTAATTTAGATTGCCAAGAAGTTGCTCCCTCGATAAATGTAAACATGTATCCCAAAGTTGACTTTCTATGATCAAGATCTCCTGCCATGTCAACATCAACATAGCCTTCTAAGATTGGTTTAGATCCTCTATAACACAAGCACTTCTTCGAGCTTCCCTTCAAATATCTCATAATCCACTTCACTACTTCCCAGTGTTATCTTCCCGAATTATCTAGGAATCTACTTACAACTCTAACACCATGTGCAATGTTTGGCCTTGTGCAAACCATTTCATACATCAGACTCCCCACAATAGAGGAATATGGAATCTTTCTCATATCTTCCTTCTCTTCTTTAGTTGATGGATAAGATTCTTTACTCAGCTTCAGATGACTGATAAGAGGAATGCTAACTGATTTAGCATCCAACATGTTGAAACGTTGTAGCACAAGATCAACATATTTTTCTTGTGATAGCAATAACCTTTTGTTTCTTCTATCACTAACAATCTTCATGCCCAAAATTTATTGTGCCTATCCTAAGTCTTTCATGTCAAAGGATTTCACTAATTGACCTTTCAATTGATGAATTGAAGAACCATCTTATCCCATAATCAACATGTCATCGATATATAACAACAATATGATAAAGTTGTTATCAGAGAAGCATTTGAAGTAGACACATGGATTTGCCTGAATCTTCTTGTAACCGTGACTACTCATGAAAGAGTCGAACTTCTTGTACCATTGTGTGGGTGCCTGTTTCAACCCGTACAGACTCTTTTACAGCTTGCAAACAAAATTTTCTTTCCCTTTTACTTCAAAACCTCCTGGTTCCTCCATGTAGATCTATTCTTCTAAGTCACCATGAAGGAAGGCTATTTTCACGTTTAATTATTCAAGCTCATTAACCACCGTAGAAAAGATTTCATCGAAATCAATTCCCTTTTGTTTTTGAAATCCTTTTACTACTAGACGAGCTTTATAATTCACCACCTTTCTATTACCACCTCTTTTAAGCTTGAAAACCCATTTGTTCTTCAATGCTTTTCTACCTGTAGAAAGTTTGACTAATTCATAAGTGTTATTTTTCTACAAGGAATTCATCTCCTCTTGCATCGCCTCTAACCATGATTCTTTGTCTGCATTTGTTAGAACTTTCTGGAAAATCTCCGGCTCCCCTTCATAGGTAAGGAAAATGTACTTAGAACTAGGATACTTTGATGTTGCTTGACAATCCCTGGGTCGATCTTCTAAGCTGCTGGTCAGCTTCTTCTTGTTGGGTAGGTTGCTCCCCTTGCTCATCAACATCTTCTTCTTAATGACCCTCCATTAGTTTTAGCAGTTCAACATCTTCACTAATTATATTGTTTGATTATGAAGGAACGGTGCTGGGAATGACATCATTCACAAATCCCAACTTGTCATTTGTCTTGAAGCTTTCGATAGTCTCATTCTCTTGAAAGACTACATCTCTGCTCCTAATGACCTTCTTCTTCTTTGGGTCCCATAGTTTTTACCTGAACTCTTCATCTATTGGTTAATCAATTTAGTAATTGAACTTGCATAGGTTGCAAGGTGGAAATTCAAAAACTTAAAATTAACTTAAGGGTCTCCTAAAAATGCCGTGATTGAAATAATCTAAGTTAAAATGTTCCATAGATGCTTTTAGGTTTATAAAACATATAAAAGAAAACTAGCATCTAAATATTAAAGCATTACCAGTTGATGCGTGGTTGGTAGTGGCGTTCCCTTTGAGCAATTACGATGGCACAAGCTTCTAACTAGGAGAATCTCTATGACTTGATCCACATGGATTTTCACCGATCAAAACCTCGGAGAGGTTGAACTCATCGATTGATGATAAATGTATAATTACACTTATTATCAATATAATTTTACACATTAAACACTATAGTTTTAGTCATTTTTATACTTCATATAAAAGATTTCACGTGGTATGTAGTTTTTTTTTATGCAAATGCAGATACAAGGTAAATCTTGGGAGTAAAAGGATCTAAAGTGGAATTCTATGTAAAAAGAGTGAAAAAGGAAATAAAAGATGCATGGAACTTAAATATTTGGCTTAGGATTGAAGCTGTCGAAGATCAGTGAAGTTACAAGAAGAAATCTGAAGAAAAACACAATTCACGATCGTAAAAACAATTCGCGGTCACGACTTGATACACTTCAGAAACAGAAAATTGTCAAATAAAGATTCACGGTCGCGACTTGTATATAGCGGTCACGACTTGGATGGTTTTTTGGATAAATCTTCTTAAATACCAACCGCTAGATAATAATGATCAACCACCATCAACTACCAATGAAAAGACACTTATGAGAAGTCAACCAATCACGTAAAGGTACCTATCCATTGTGGATAAGATTAAAGCTTCTCATCTAATCACAATGAAGTGATGAAATCTTTCGCCAATGGACACAACTCTTCATATGGATAGGCGCAACCCTTCGAGCTCTATAAATAGGGTTCCAAGCCTTACAAATTTCATGTATAGGAGAGCATTAGAATGCAATTATAGGGTTACGTATAGTGTGTGTGTAGATAGAGAATAAAATATCTAGTTTTTGCTACGTTCATAAGTGTTAGTGAGAAAATGTTTAAGTGATTCGAATCCTTGTTTCAATCATTAGATTTCTCTACATATTCAAGCAATTGTTGTATAAGTGTACTTGCAAATCACTTATCAATAAAAGTTTTCATTCTTCAACATTCGTTTGTTCAATATTCACAAAGAATAGCATCCTAGCGAAGGTTCTGTACGGGCCGAGACCAAATTCAAAGCAGACACAAGAATTGCGGGAATTGATGACTCCCATTAAAGAGTGGATACGGTTTGATCAACTTTAGCTTTCACTTGCATACCTTACAACTTTGCTTTACTTTCTACTTATACTTTCTATTTCAAAGTTTATGATATGTCTGTGTGTCATAATGCGTATTTCGTGTTGACTCTTTTATATTAATCAAGTTATATGCCTTTGAGTTAACTTTAAGAGTAGTGTTGGGGTTAATGAGATTGTGTATAATCACTGGATCTGTGATTTTAACATTGTTTAGTGAGCCAACATTTTTGGAATGGTAACTTGCTAAATGTGGCTATGTGAGAGCAACCAATACTAAGCATAGTAATATTGTTGTCCAGGTTTATATAATCATCTTAATTCGTTTACACTAGATTTAGAAAATTCATTTCATGTGTTGCTCTGCGGTGAATCATTGAACATCTGAGTGTCTAGAACCGATTATGTTAAATTAGTCTATTAAATGTAATAACTTTGTTGAACTTGCATGTTTTCTTTGCTATACTTATTTCATAGGAAAAATCTATATACTTTTATCTTCTCTAGTCTTCAATACATATATCTATCCATTCTTCATTCTATTCCTCCCAACTAAAATCCAAAAATATTTTATTTTCTTTATTCTTTTTTTCTTGTTGATCTTTAGAGCTAGTCCTTCCCTGTGGGATCGATATCTTTTAAAACTACATCGTAACTATATACTTGCAGTGGTCACCATATTTCTATTTAGATAAGCAGTATTGACAACATCTGTTCGTATTTTGAACTTATATCTTATCGGTAGGAAAGTGGGAGACAAGGTTTTTGGCTTCATTATTAAATAAAAAATCCTAGGAGTTATTAGAGTCGAAACCTTGCGAACAAGTTTTTCGAGCAGTTGCCCGGGAAGGCAAGTGCGTTTTAAAGATCAAATTACCGAAGAATGGGCAATTATATTTTATTTATTATTTAAATTATTTGCTTTTATTTTTCTTATTTATATTTTCTTTTCATTAACATATTTTTCTTGCTTATTCATTGAGTTTTCTTTCTAGCATATGCAAGCCAAGTACACGTAGTTCGGGAAAAAGTTTGGCATCTTTCGAATCAGAAATAGAATGATTTGGTAGGATTAGAAGACGAAAATATAAGGGACAAGAAAGAAGTATGGCTAACAATCAAGACCAAGTTGAAAACCCAAACCCAAACCCAAATACAAATCCAAACAGTATAACCTCACCCGAAATGGATTATGTTATTCCGACCATCAATGGTAACAATCAAGGAATTGCTAGACCACCAATTGATGCGATTTCGTTTGAAATAAAACTAGCATTACTTTAAATGATTAGCAACAATGTGCAATACTATGGTCTACCCAACGAAAATCCGAATTCTCACATTGCAAACTTTTTAGAAGTCTGTGATACTTTCAGAATGCCCAACGTTCTCGAAGAAGTAGTTAAACTTCGCTTATTCCCATTTACACTCCATGATAAAGTGAAAGTTTATTGAATTCATTACCCCCAAATTCAATCACTACCTAGAACCAATTAGCCCAAGCCTTTCTGACTAAATATTTCCCTTTAGCAAAAACCACAAGACTCATGAAAGAAATCACTTCCTTTACGCAGAAAGATAGTGAATCCTTATACGAAGCCTGGGAACATTATAAGGAACTTCAAGGAGTTTGTCCTCATCATGTTTACCTCAGAATGTTATTCTGTAAACTTTCTACAATGGAATAAATCATGCAACAAGAGGAGCAATAGATGTTATGGCTGGGGGATCTCTAATGAAGAAAACTAGTCAAAAAGCTTTTGAAGTTTTGGAAGATATGGTAAGTAACAATAGTATGTGGCCAGTGGAAAGAGCACAATACCGGATGAAAATAAAAAAATCTGATGATAAAGCAAGAGTGGATGAACAACCTAAATTCGAAAAGGTTAATCCCCCTCAACCACCATTTTCACAAAGAATGAAGAAGAAGAATGAGGATAAACAATTCATTGATTTCATCAACAAAATTAAAGGTCTGGAAATCAACCTCTCATTTATTGAAGCCATAACTCAGATTCCTAACTACGAATGCAAAATTTGAAAATCTCTTCGAGCCCACCAGATTCGAGTTTTGAAGAGTAAAACGGGTTCAATTTCTTTCTTTTATTTTATAATTATTTCTTTTAGTTGTGTGTCTTAAATTTTGATTTTTATTAAATGTCTCACAATGAGGATATTGTGTTCTTTAAGTGTGGAGAGGCATTTGTAAAAATCCCGTAAAATCTAAAAAAAAATTAAATAAGATAAAAAATCGAAGAGTTTTGAAAATTTTTGTTGATTTTCGTGTTATTTATACATTATCTATTCTTATACTTTACTAACATTTATCGAAGGTTATTGTGAGTGTTAGGCAGTACAAGTTTGATGTTAGTGCAAATTTTGAACGCATGTTGAAATTGAGCATTATTAGCACAACATTTAGCATTTGGCAAGGATGAGTGGTGAGTAACATTCGAGAGCAACATTCCAAGTTTCGATATACATTTCAATGCAACATGAAATAGTATAAGTTATATAGTTTTAGTTTAATGCTTTGAAAAAGTTTAAGTGGAGTAATATTTAATGGTAATCTTACTATGAGTTTTATATGCATATCTCGAATAAGTCCTATAAGTATTGAGCGTGTCTAAAGTGTTGGGAAACTATAGCTATAATACTTTGAAATTGATCAATAAAGGATGAGGGTATTAAGAGTAAAAAAAGTCAAAAGAAAGAGAGGATGACCAATGAGTTATGCAAAATGTGAGGAATGGTATGGAGCAGAAACTGCAACCATTCATTGAGTGAAAAAAGAAAAAAAAAGCATAGCACGAAAATAGGTGCAAAGTACAAAGTACTTCAAAAACATATGCTTAAAAGAAAAAAATGAGAGAGAGGTATGGTGCATAAAATGCAAACACTGAAAAAAGGGGAGAGTGGTATGGAGCATAAAATGCAACCACTGAGAGTGTTTTAGCATCCTAGGTTACCTAAAAATGCCTTGAGAGAAAATTAATCAAAGTGTGCTTTCTATGTCCTTTATACTTTATAATGTGCTTAAGAGAAGGAAATATTCGAGTATGCATATAATGTTTATATGAAGATGCGAATCGGTTAACTCTCCATTAAGAACAATGGTATGTAACTATACTATATAAATTGCACATTACTAATTTGTGGGAAATTTCGGGCTTCTATTTGAATCTTATGCAATGTGGGAATCTGGTACTCACTATAATAGTCTTTCGCCAAATGAGACACTTGATTACTAATTTATACACTTCTGTTGAATTTACCTTGAGGCAAGGCAAAAGTTAAGTGTGGGGGTATGATAAGTGTATAATTAAACTTATTATCAATACAATTTTATACATTAAACACTATAGTTTTTGTCATTTTATACTTCATATAAAAGATTTCATGTGGTATGTAGTTGTTTTTTATGCAAATGCAAATACTAGGTAAATCTTGGGAGTAAAATGATCTAAAGTGGAATTCTATGTAAAAAGAGTGAAAAAGGTGTGAAAAGATGCGTGGAACTTAAAGATTTGGCTTAGGATCGAAGTGATTAGTGTATAATTACACTTATTATCATATTAATTTTATACGCTAAACACTATAGTTTAAGTCATTTTTATACTTCATATAAAAGATTTTACGTGGTATGTAGTTATTTTTTATGTAAATGCAGATACTAGGTAAATCTTGGGAGTAAAATGATCTAAAGTGGAATTCTATGAAAAAAGAGTGAAAAATGTGTAAAAAGATGCGTGGAACTTAAAGATTTGGCTTAGGATCGAAGCTGTCAAAGATCGGTGAAGTCACAAGAAGAATTCTGAAGAAAAAGGCAATTCACGATCGCGATAACCATTCACGGTTACGACCTATTCTTCTTCATAACAGAAATCTTCCAATCAAAGATTCACGGTCACGACTTGTATATCACATTCGTAACTTGGATGGTTTTTTGGTTTTATCTTATTAACTACCAACCACTAGATAAGCATGATCAACCGCCATCAACGTCCAACGAATAGACACCTATCAAAAATTAACCAATAATGAAAATGTGCCTATCCATTGAGGATTAGATTGAAGCTTCTCAACCAATCACAATGAAGTATGACTCTTCATATGGATAGACGTAACCCTTCGAACTCTATAAATAGGGCTCCAAACCTTACAATTTCGTGGGTAATAAAAGGAGAGCATTAGAATGCAATAATAGGGTTACGTATAGTGTGTGTATAGATAGATAATTCGCTACGTTCATAAGTGTTAGCGAGAAAATGTTTAAGTGATTCGAATCCTTGTTTCGATCACTAAATTTCTCTATATTCTCGAGCGATTGTTGTATAAGTGTACTTGCAAATCACTTATCAATAAAAGTTTTCGTTCTTCAATATTCATTTGTTCGATATTCGCAAAGAATAGCATCCTAGCAGAGGTTCTGTACGGGCCGAGACGAAATTCAAAGTAAATGTAGGAATTGCGGGAAGTGACGACTCCCATTAAAGAGTGGATACGGTTTAATCAACTTTACCTTTCACTTGCATACCTTACAACTTTGGTTTGCTTTCTACTTATACTTTCTATTTCGAAGTTTATGATATGTCTATGTGTCATAATGCATATTTCGTGTTAAGTCTTTTATATAAATAAAGTTGTGTGCGTTGGAGTTAATTTTAAGAGTAGTTTCGGGGTTAACAATATCGTGCATAGTCACTGGATCTGTGATATAACTATTGTTTAGTGAGCCAACATTTTTGGAATGGTAACTTGCTAAATGTGGCTATGTGAGAGCGACCCGTACTAAGCATAGTATTGACGTTGTCCAAGTTTATATAATTATCTTAATTCATTTCCGCTAGGTTTAGAAAAGTTATTTCATGTGTTGCTCTGCAGCGAATAATTGAACATCTGAGTATTTTGAACCGTGTCTATTAGATTAGTTTAGTGAATCGTAACATCTTTGTTGAACTTGCATGTTTTCTCTGCTGTCCTTATTCGTAGGGAAAATCTATATATTTAGATTCTCTAATCTTTCATATCTATATTTACTCATTCTTCATTCTAACCCTCCTATCCAAAACCTTACATTATTTTATTTTCTTTATTTTGTCTTCCTTATTGATCTTTAGACTTGG